>CAJFCP010000050.1:1182043-1271666 GCA_904066005.1 Synergus itoensis | reverse complement strand
TGAACGGAACTAGACGGTCTGGCCAGCGCCATGAAATTTTTCTACACGGGAAGGAGAGTGAGAAACAAATCAGGAGATGGAAGAAGTCAAGAAAGATAAAAAGAAAGTTTCAGGGAGTTAGAAGAGCGTGAAATGAATGCGTACGACTAATGCATTTATACGAAGTGTAACAATTAAAGGTACTGGCGAAGGGGTTGAAGTTTTTTGACAACGCCCTTGGGACACTGAATGAGAATTTAAAAATTGGCTAGCCTGCCATTACGTCCTTCAGGAATCTCTCGTGGCTACTTCATTATTTCAATTTTTTAAACAATCTCTCTGAATATAAATTAGTGAAAAGTGATCAAATAATTTACTTTGGTAAGATCAGTCGCTTTTTGGGTTTCGCGAAATAAAATAAACATAAACATTGTTTTTGAACTATGCCGGAATATTTTATATCGAGGACAAAACCCACCCTAGTGATAAACGACTTTTCTAAAATCACCCACGCACCCCTAAAACCCACCCTCTATGGAAAACACCAAAAAGCACATACCTTTCTTCAGATTGTAAGACGTGAAAAGTTCTTTAATAATCCCCACATAATAATGGTGGTAAAAATTGCCTGATCCATCCCTAAAACCCACCCCGCATGGAAAAACCCTCAAAAAAATCACAAAATCGACCAAAAAATCAAATCAAACCAAAAAATTCAAAACTACAGATTTTAATTTTAAAACCGCGATAAAAGTCACCTTTGGTGACGAACTTTCAAAACTGAACATCTTCCTTAATTTCCATCTTCATTAAAACGATGAAGTATACAAAGTATGAAGAACTTTCGAAAGCGTTTAAACGATAGAGAAAATTAAAATGAAACAAGTAAAAAAAATGAAGTAAATAGATATAAAAATCTCTTCCAGTTTAATTATAAACGTCTGAAGTCAAATGATAAAAATCACATCTCAGCTATGCGAGTCTCAGAAGTTGATCTTAAACCCGCATCTAAGATATGGTCGTTTACCGAGTGGAAGATCACTTCAAAGGAGCGCTTGGGGGAATAAAATTAAACGTCACTCGCGGATTATTTTCGTCGCTCGCGCCCAATAATCTGACTATTAGTTTCACCAAGGGGTGGTTCTCGTGCTGGGACAGGGGTGTCAAGGGGTCCAAAGGATCCTGGGGGGTCCTTACAAGCACGTAAACTCAGTTTTACTGGCAGTTAACATTTTACGACTCAGACGGTCTGCCGATCCTGCAATACACACACGTTTTTCACCAGCTAGATTGTGTGAGTGTATTTTCATTTGGACCTCCGTATAAGTAAGTGTTAGTGTGCTGCCACGCGAGAGAATACTCGCCACTCGAGCAGGCCGTTTGTGCCCGAACTACATTAATTTGACACCCAGTTGAAGATCAGGCTAATTGCCCGATAACTTTGCGCGATAACGCTTGACCCGCGCTTATAAAGGTGTACATTGTACAATAACGTTCACGAACTCCGTCGGACGAGCAGCGTTGCTTTTAAGCACCCACGTGGTCGCGCGTCGAATAATTAAAGGTACTTAAGTGTGAACATAGGGGATAATTACGTAATTAGGCTATTGCGCTAGGTACCTTGTGGGAAAACAATACAACAATTTTTTTTTCCTCAATTGTTGAATACTCTAAATCTAAAATTGGCTGCTTGTTAATTTGAAATTGTGCTAATGCACAGTATTAATGACGTAGCTAATACCCAAGAGTTACAAAGCAATAAAAAATAATACTATGTAATTACTTGAGTTTACGACGTATAGTGAGCAGAAAATCATAAATAATAAGCCTGATAACGCAAGATTAATCTTAAGTTACTTGACTGAGTATTTAATTACATACTTATTACTTTAAAGAAAAACAACAAGACACTCATAACTGGATTGTATTATTGACGCGACCCCTCAAAACTTTATTGAATACGAGACTTGCAATCTGAAAGGCATTTAAATTTCTCAAAAGAAGAATTTGAATATATAATTCGAAACAATGGAGAGTCTAGACTATGCAGCAGCCCTCGGAAATTTTCCGTTGTATCCGCGAGGTAATTCAGATTCGCGAGTCAGTATTGATCTAAACGGGGGCCATGAAAGCAATTAAGATAAGGTTCGGTAACAAAGGGTTGTCAGTTCTCGCTTTTCGATTCAGAGCAGTGGAGCGAGATGAAGATAGTGTTGCAAACATAAAGAAAAAAAAAAAAAAAAAAAAAAGAGAGAGGATAAAAAAAAGTTTGTGCATGTTTGGGAAAGAAAGAAGAGCACTTAGAGGTTGAAAAATACCTATATACATTAATCATGGGGTCGCACCCTTTCGTTACGAAATATTCCAGTACTTGAGAACGAATTCGTACGCACCCTTCATCATTTAGTTACAGTAAACGAAACATAGAGGGGAGAATGAATCTATTTACTGTTTATGCCAATAAATTTCTTTTACGATCAACATCAAATATTTCAAGTCAAGTTATACACCGCCTGCTTTTTCCACAGTGTAACTTATAGAATCATAGATTGGTATAAACTTGTCGATGAGAAGAAATTTGAATTCAAAGATGGTTTTAACCAATCTTCGATTTAACTTCTTCCCTCAAGTCTCAAAATTTCTTCCTTCTGACTTTTCTCCTGAAGAATTTTTCTTCCTTTTCCCTGATCCATAAAGACCATCCTGAGGGTAATCCCAGCGTCGGAAGAAACGTAGAACGGCTGCTCTTTTAATCCAAGGGGTGAATTCTCTAGGATCACGGGGCTAGGGGTGTGAAGATCCTGAGGGAACTGATATTGACACCGAACCGTAAGAATATACGGACGTTTCAGATTTACGAAGAAAATTTCAACGCTTCTCACCACTGCCAGAAGAGAAATCTCTTGCGAAAATCCGTCCAATTCTCCAGAAAAAGAATGCTCCCTGGAGTATAAAATGAACTAAATTTCCAATTCATATAGCAACTTATTCATATAAATGAATTGAAGACTGTAAGATTAGGTAAATGTATTATTGTTACCAGTTCTTACTTCAAGTCTTGCTGGTTCTTATTATTCATTTTGCAAGTTCTGCACTTTTTTATGCGACTTTTTATCGTCAGACTATATCTATCTCAATGCTTTCTCATTCGCCGTGGCTTTTCCAGCTTCGTAAATCATAAGACAACTCGAAAAGCCGATTCGAATGTACACAATGTGGCGCCGGATGAACCGGGTGTCCGAAACGACTCGGGTCGAGAAAAAGAGAAGGAGAGTTGCGTTCAGACCACTTGAGTTTGACTTTATAAGAGTTTAACGACGTCTGTGAAATCACAGAACGAGAGCATTACAGTTTTTCAGCTGTGAGAGCTCTTTCAAATTCCAAAACACCTTTATGTTATTAACTTCCAGATTACAAAATACTCGTCGATTTCAAATTCAAAACTGCGACAATTTATTCATTTCTAGTTGAAATTTTGAAATTCCGGACTTACTAGAATGTCTCTGATTTTTGCAAAGAGAAGAAGAAAGCACATTCAATCCTTTAGCCCCAAATACTGAAAAATTCGAGAATACCTTGAGCAAAAGTATTGAGAAAATAAAAAAGAGTGTGAGTTGGAAGCCAGACATTTTTTAAACTGAGAATTTAGATAAATTATAATTTTATTATTAATAACTTTCGTGAAAAGTTTATTTCCGCAACCGAAACTCGGGAAAATCTTTTATCACATAAAACCAATGACAAAATACACTTTAGAGCTTAAAAAAACAATTTTAGATGCTTAGAAACCAACTTGCAAAAATTCAACCTAAATTCCGCACATTTTTTTTAACCCCTCGGATAAAACTGAAAAATTATACAAGGGAGCTTGACATCTAATGAAAAGCATACAAGAGACTTCAAACATGGTCGATCAGCTGACGCGATTAGATGCGAGAGAAATTCTTGGTTTGGTGTATGAGGTGGTGAGAGATAAAGCAGAGGTTTGGGGTGACAGGGGGAGAGCCCAAGAGCAGTTTCTTGATTCACTCTGGTGTGGAAAGGTAGGCGGGGGTTGAAGCACTAGAATCTCATTGTGGGGGTAGGGGGATAAAATTTTACGACAGCGAAATCGTCCAATAATTGTTACGGCTCGCTCTGATCGCGTAAAACACGTCGTAAAAGTCTGGAAGGGACGAAGGGTGGTTCTGTACAGAATTACTCTTAGCCCTCCTCATGGAAAGGGAATAGTGTGAGCATTATGCTGCGTTACACGATGTGTATATATAGTTGGTCGACGACGAACCCTCGGGCGTCACGAAGCGCGTGCACGCATGTACGTGTGAGGGTAGAATCTTATCCCGAAGGCCAGGATCGTGCCCGCTAAATCCAATTCCCCCTTCGATAGACCTAAAGGCAACGATTACATTTTTTTCGGCTGATACCCAGCGGTTCTCAGCCTCGCAACACGAATTTATTCAATTAATTTTATTTCTAAGATGCAGTGGACATTCTTTTCTCAATTAAATTAATTTTCAGTCAAAATTATGAATTTTCAATAAAGAAACATAATGATTTGACCCATTATCGCTACTGAAACTAAATTTGCTCTTACGATAATTACTATATGCCCTTAAGGGTGTTGAAGCCAAGTTCTAATCTAAAAATTCGATTTCTTCATCTTACTCAACAAATATTAAATTTGGAATTTTTTGCCTCTGTATAATTAATCAATTTTTAATTTTTAAGTAAAATGAAAATATTGAATTTTGAAATCAGATTTTCAATTCTTCGTTTTATGTAAAAAGTATCGAAATTAAATATTTTTTCGCTCTATATGCAGTCTTATATTTGAAAAAAGATTAGCGCTAAAGAGCGAAAAAATATTTATCTATAATTTTCGTTGAGTAAAATGGAGAATAGAATGTTGAGCTTAATTAACACTTGAGTCGAACGCCCTTAATCAAAAAAGATTTTTTTTTTAATTTCTAATGAGGGAAAAAGATGTTCGGTTGAGCGACACTGATCTTACGTAAATAACCGGCTGTCTACTTCTCCAGTTCTAACCATATTCTAACTATATGCGTATGGCCCAGGCACATATGCATATAAGTGTGTGGATCGAGTTTACATATTATACTGAACAAGAAGCAGGAGTCGTGGTGAGATATTTTAATGAAACGCGGATGTTAGAATGACAGGAATGCTGCAAAATGGCCTAGGCGTGCTCTATGTTCCATGCTCGTTGAAAATACCGTCTATGTGTGACTGCACTTGTGTACTTGCAAAATGCACACATAGAAGATTATATACGTCCAACCAAGTTGTTTTATATGTTATAGGTTTGCGCATCGTGGCTCACACTCGGAGAAAACTTTCATTAAAATTAAAAATTTATATCAGAAACAAGTTTACCTTATTCAAACAGTTTTTTTACCCAATTTTTTTGTGTGTTACATGTACTATAATGCATGTAGTAATTATCCTAAGAGCAAATTTAGTTTCCGCAGCTATACACTAGCGAAAAATATCTATTGTCAATATAATTTAAATTAAGAATTCAAATTCAAGTTTAAAATCCTTAACGTCAAAAATATAAACTTTATCTTAAAATTTCTTAGAAAATCATTATAAATTTTTTTTAATTCTTTTCAAAAAGAAAATTCTCAAGAAATTAAAATTATTTAATCAACTTATTCAATCAATTTAATCATTTTTCATTAGTTTAACTGTATCAATTGAAAAAAAGCTGAAAAGGTGCTGATAAATATCCAAAATAGGTTAAAAAAAGTCAATAGGTCTATTTTTGAAAATATAGAATAAAATCTGGAAAAATACGTTCCGAAAAAGATAAAGAAAAAAGAGCAGAAATTTTAATAAAATTGGAAAAGCAACGAAAGAAAATACTTAAATTATCTGGCAAGTCCAGCGTTTCTACAATATATAGCTACAGCGCAGGTGTACCGAATGTTATACCCGTGATGCTGATGGTTCAGCAAAAGTGGAACCCCTGGATCGAACAGGTCCGTATCATTTTAACTCGAATACCACGCAAAAAAAGGTTGCTTTCTCGTAAAGATAGCATTTTCTGATCAAGAGTTTTCAATTTTCTCAAATGGACTCGGGAACTGATTCTCTCCAGGCAGGAAGTAGATGAACTTTTTTAAATAGCAAGTGTGGAAGAATATAACAACACAAGTTCCCGTTCAAACACATTTCATTGGAAAAAGAAATTCAATACTTCGTTTTTAATCCACGAAACTGCAAATTGTTCAACCATTGCGTCTTTAAATTTGACACTCTTTCAAATTGCAATTTTTAATATTTGAATTCGAAACCATTCGATCAGAAAATATTCAATTGAAATATTTTCAATCTAAAACTGTTTAATTATAGGATCTCGATCTATTTACATCGTCATATTCCAAAATTATTCTTCAGTGAACCATTTAAACAAAAATAACGTCGATTTTTGTATGATTTTGATCGAAAACGATCCGCAACCATCTTCAGTTACAATATATATATTTTCCGAATGCAGGTAAATTACTTGCGAGTGTATCGCATTTTTTTGTGTCCCACCTATTTTGTGCTCTTCACTCGATACGTCTGGCAGTAACATTTTCTCCGTTCGTTCCCTTTCTCGAGTTGGGAGAACGCATCGGAGGGTTGGGGGCGGGGGTGCAGGAGGCAACGTGGCGTATTGATCGAGTGGCTCTCGCGGCTACCAACACTACTTTCAACCCACCCTGTATATACGCAGGGGGTGTCCGATTTGCCGTGTGTGTGGATTTCCGCGGGCCTGCATGCACATAACGGTGATGCGTGTATTTGTGCACATTTATATGCGTGCAGAGGACTCACGTACATGAAATTGAAGTAGCCGCGACGCGGTGATTCGAGCTGCGCGTATTGCACTTGGTGAAATGGCCAATGGCCAGAAAATAATTTACTTCGCTCGAAAACTGAAACACCCTGATCTATGGTGTTTGGTACATAATAGTGAAGAGGTCGGCTTGCTCTTCCGGAAGCTCAGAGGGTTGAAGAACTCCGCAAAGCGGTGTTTACACAAATGCATCACGTGCAGGGACCGTCTCTTCCGGAACGTGTCTTCAAGACCGGAAGCTAACGTTGCTGAAGCTGATCCTAAAAAGTTGCTCTCGAGTTGATACTGAGTCAATAATCTTTAGAATCTGCGTAGTTGAAGATTCATGATATGTACCATATCATTTCTGCTCTCCAAATGAAAATATCCGTAACTGCAGATCGGATAAGTCACCTCTAACTTTTTCATATCTAAAATAAAATTCGTAAGAGCTCTTCTTTCAAGTTAGGTTCATAATATTTATTACATACATCGCATTTCAAAACGCATGTTTTTATAAACCTAACTACAAAGAAGAGCTTTTATGAATTTTATTTTACATACGAAAAAGTGATAGTTGACTTATCTGAACTACAGATACGGCTATTTTCATTTGGAAAGCAGATTTGGATGACTGCCTCATCTATATGCCTCATGCCGACGGACCAATAAAAGCTTGTTTGTTAGGTAATGTGTCAGCCGCACCTGATTCTCTACTATTGATGATAAATTGATATTTGATTATTAAGCATTGGGAATTTAGTAATCAAACACGATTTTTATTACATTTATCGGAATAACAATATCAGAAAAAGTTTCCAATATTCCCAAAACCAAACTTTTTTATTTATTTACTACCAGAAATTTAATTCGTGTTGTCCGGAATTTTAAGATTTCATAGAATTTAAAAGAATTTTAAGGCGACTTGAATTGTTTGTAAGTGAACAAGAATCTAATGATTGAAATCTCACTTAATTTCCTTACTTCAAGTTGAAATTTAAATATAAAATAGTGCAAAGCCACGTAAGAAAGTGTCTATGGCAGATTACTTCGTGATGTATGTCCGTATTTTTATTCCCGGCAATTTTATGCCATGGCATTTCATTTTCATCTATGTGGCTCTCTAGAGAGCCATAAAAGCAGTCGCATCTTCTATAGGATCAGCAAGGAAAAGAACTTTGTCCTATTTTACTTTTCGGCTAACCATTATCACTCGAATCTAAAACAAAAATTGCCCCTTCTCAAGATTTCCAGCATGGACCATAATTTCTAAGTTATCACGTTCAATAATTCCTTTCCTATCTTTATGCTCTTATTCGTCCCAGACGTTATCGACTTCCTTTAAAAATGTATGAAAGCGAATATCGCTAAAATATCGGTCAGCACTTCTGCAAATTCTTTTCGTTCCTCGTAAACATGAAAAGTCGCATATTTCAAACTGTAGCAGCAAAAATTACTTCAGCGCAGCGGGACTTCCTCTCCGCGATATTTTGCGTCGAAGTTATCGAGTGAAATGGAGAAGTTTGGTCGCCTTGGCGAGAAGAAACCCAAAGAAACCCGCGTAACAAGCGAAGCGTTACTTTTATAGCTAAAAAGAGGAATGGAACGAGGTTCCTTTCGACGCTTTCCTTGAGAGACGAAGAATCTACGCTTTTGTCCAAGTTTGGACGGAAGCTGGGCGACAGAAACACCCTGCTTGCTCCACCCCTGGGACGAAATGGACCACCGCCGCCGGCTGAGTTTCATCTCCCGTCTACGAGGGGCGCGAGACGCTCGATATCAAATCGTGGAAAAAGCATCATCCGATGGAAAGGCTGAAGAACCATGAAAAAGATCCCACGAAAAATGTGGGCACGCATCGGACACATCATGAAACTTTAATTCAGATATACGATTTTCAGAAGCCAAGAGCACTCTGAAAATTTTCTTCTCAATGTAAATTTTTCTACTCACGAACACCTTTCGAACATTTATTCAAGATAATCTCACCTGGAACAAAAAAAGAGAAAAATTATGTTAGTTATGATAATAAAAATCTGTAAAAATGAAAATATGGAACTTAAGATTCATTATAATGTTCTTAAATATAGTCTCATCGACATGATGTTAGCATTTATATTTACGAAAGCATTATTTCATTGCAATTGTGCCTGGCAGGTTTTCTTCACGTGTTTTCTTTGTATTTTATGTATGGAGCATGCATAATGTATTGAAGCTGCAGAGAAGAGTCTTTACGCGCCAAGAATTTGAAATCGTGGGTAGTAGGAGAAATGTAACTTGAACCAGAAAGATCTACCATGAATTTTTGAGTATTGGTATAAAAATACTTCTCCAGGCAACTTACTTTTCTCACAACTTTCCAATTTTCATCTCCATTTTCCTTGATGTTAAAAAATGTTTACTTTTTGCAAATAGACCAATTGCCATTCAGTATTTATAAACATCTCAAATAGAAACAGAATCTATTTTCATTCTAGGAAACAGTACTCGAAAAATACATTTATAAGTTTCAAAAAGTTGGGTACCGTAAATTATATAGTTCACAATACCCAAACGATTATTTTCACTCCATATTTATTGCATCTCCAGTAATATTTCGCTACTTTAAATTGACAACTGATAAAATCCTGGATACACGTAATAAAGTAAACCGACGACTCTCAAGTATAAGAGTGCCAAGCTTATTGGAATATTATGATATTCGAATGGGGTACCACTGTGCCAGACACACGGAACCTGTTGCTGTCGAGTTTACGGTGTTTTTACGAGCGAAGTTACAGTCACCCCTGAGTATAGGGGTTGAACACACCACCTCACCCCCCCCCCCAACCATTGAGCGATATTCCTCTTCTCTCACATACATCTTTAAAGGTCCGAGTAAACCAGAAGACTAGAATGAGTGAAGAGTAACTAAGTAACTGATCCAAAAGGAGGTAATATACAAATGTTCCAGGAAGAGTCAGCACAGTACCAATTATCATTAAAGAAGGGGAATAGACGAATTAGAACTTTAACCATCATGATTTTAAGACCTTTTAATTGATTTTAAGGAATTAGAAAATATTTCAATTAATTTTGAGGAATTAATGGAGACTTCACGAGATTAATTTTTTTTAAGGATTTAAAAAGAATTCAAAGATTTTATAATCAATTCAATTCAAGTGTTTTCAATCCACAAATGACCCGGAATTATCATAATTCTAAAGTTAATAATTTTTCACAAGGTTCAACTGTATCAATTAAAAAAAGGACTGCAAAAGTTTTAAACATTCAAAATTCAGCAAAACTTAAATCACATCTATACAACTTTTGTACTCCTTCTACCTATAAAAAGACAATTACACTCTAAATCTAAATCAGTATTGCCCAAATGGCAATGTATATAGCGCACGTACTAATATCTATGAAAATTCTGAAGAAGGATGTCTGACTTTTGGCAGGCAGCCTGCCTGAGTTGGATATGTAATAACGTTAGGAGAAGAGGCGAGTGGTGAGTTTGGAAAAGTTGGTAACTTCTTTCTAGCATGAGCTGTAGGAAGCTTCGCAAAGTTTGCAAGTACAGTTTTGTCTCGCGCAATTAGAAGTTCTCTGCATTATTCATAACTCGCTATACCCGAGCTTTCTCGCCCTATTCCATCCCTTTCTCTCTTCTCTCTCGCGAATCTCCGCTTCTATACTCTTGATCTTGTTTCTTCTCCTGCTTATTCCTCTCGTCTTTCCTTCCTATATGGCCGGTATACCTTCTCCGGGGCGCACAAAACTCAAAGACCACCGTGGCGCGCCGTTGTACGCTTCATGAATTTTAATGAAATTTCAAGACCGTTGAAAACGCCTTTAAAGACGTGTGTGTGAGTCTGTAGATTGAGCACTTTATGCTTGCGATTGTACAAGATTGTGTGTACAAGTTCGCATCCACTTATGCGCTTCGCATTAAAAAGGGCAGATTAAAAAATAAGTTGGCAAAAGTGCCTTTTACGAGATTCCACTTTATTTAAATAAGATCAGTAAAGTTCCATTTTAACGACTTTTGTTTTATTCGAGTTAATACTTCTTATCGAGAAATATCTTCTATTTGAATATTCTGAATGTCGTGTGGATTTTAAAACTAATTAAAGAATTGTTTTCTTTTTCAATGGGAAAACTAGTGAAACGAGACTGAAATTAAAATATTGAAATAAAAGATTGAAATAAAAAACGATGAATATACTTTTAAATGATTGAGAAGTCTATTTTAATGCCGCGTTAAATTCTCTGAGAAAAATGTAAGAGAGTGGGTTATTCTGAGAGTGGGCCGCCAGTCACCTGTCATTTTCCTTCACCGCCCTTTGCGTCGAACGAGAAACGTGCAAGAAGGGATAAACTTCTCAGGTTGAACTTGGATCGACTCACCCTAACTATTTACTATCACATGCTCTCATGCTCGCCATGTGACAGTCATTGTACGACGTCACTATAATTTACTAAGTAAATCTGTCATCCCGATCACATTCTTTCTATAAAGATTCATAATTAAAATTGAAATTCAATCATTTATATCCAAGTACCCAAATCCCCAAATAAATGACTGATACAAAATTATAATAAATTCAAATGCGCTTCGACCAAAAAGAGTAAAGCCACCTCTAAATTCTCAGACCTAAAAAACCAAAAGATAAAAAGCTGTCAGCAAAATCCTCAACTTTTTCCCAATTTTATTTCTTTTTTTCTCTTTTTGTTTAAGATCTTCTATTTTCAAACAAAAACACTTCGTACCAACTTCGCAAGAAGGATAATAACGCCAATGCACAAGTTCAAAACAATTTCTGCAAACGTTTCCCTGGAGTACATTTTTCGGAATAACAAGAGTGCCTTATTTCCTTCAGCATCCAAAGAGACGATTGTTGAAACAGAAGCGTCGACGAAGTCAAATGATTAAAAAAATTCAGTCTGATCTAGGGGGCCTCAGAGGGCCTAAAAATGACCCATGGGGTTGGGACGAGCATCTTTCCTCGCTCTGTGACTATGCAATCTGCATAGAATTACCATATGATTAAGAGGGCCTACTACCTCTCACAAGGAAAAATATTGTCCGACTTGTTACGAGGGATGTCCAATTAGCCCTCGAAAGATCGTTTCTCCTGGTCAGTAGATCGAGATCTCGTAGTTCGAGTGCATTTTCCACATTGGACGCATACGCCCACAAACACAATTGTGACCAGAAGCATATACATATGTTTGTACCTATGTGTATCTATATATGTATACACCACCTGTCAGAGACGGAAAGTTGGTGTCTGTGTGAGAGCCGCCTCTCGGTTTACGAGCTTATTTTACTGGATTTTTATGATATAACATACCCGCACCTAGCCAAGTGAAGTTTATAGGTTTGCGAGATTTTATCGTGGCATAACGTATGGTTTGTTAAATCGCCGTACTATCCCCACCAATAACCACTTCAACCCCTTACACCAACTTCTTTCACCCTACATATGATCCTATGATACACACTTCCGCAAAGTGGGATCTCACGCGAGATTTTTATCATCACTAGCAAGACTGAAGTTTTTTTTTGTCCTTTTCTTCCTCACGTTGTCGTGAGGATAGGTGAAGAAGGTAAACAAATTCAAAATAGTTGAAAAAAGATGAATAGATAATGACCTATGAAGACTGCCATCCTAGTAAATTCCAAACTCCTCGACTTTTACAGCATGGAAAATAGACATTGACATAAATGTTGAAAATTGTCGAAAGGTCAGCATTGCATCGATAGTGTCCCAACTAAATCTGATCAGTAATCAAATAATTAAAAAAAAGCCTGAAATGGGTCATCAAAATCTGTAGTCACAAGCTTGGAAATTTTTTTTACAGTCACCCATAATTTATGTGCAGGGAGTAAAGCCTTCAGAGGATGATGTCCGTAACGACTTCCTCTCTGCAGCGCCTTGTAATTAAAGCAACTTAAATGCAGATCCATTAAAGAGAGAACAGCGTAACTGCATTACGTCAACCTTGACAGCATAATGCCTGTTCTTGCTCATCGCATTTCTCTTTGTCCCTTCTCCTTCAAATGCAAGTATCCTATTATAACTAGATACCTGCACTGTATGTAGATAAAGCTGATTTGACTAACAAACTGAACATCTCTTGAGTTTTCAAAGTTCCGACGCTAGTCAATTGAACACAGCCACGCAATCTGACGATCTGCAATCGATAACCAATCTTATAATCCAGCAATGCTAAATAAGTAAATTCATCGAGACTCGATAAGAGAATTTTGACGTCTTATATCCACTTTAATCCGATTTTATGATGGCGATTAACATCCCATCCAGGAATATAAACCACTGATAATCTCTGAACGAATGGACAATGTGCAACAATGCGAGAGAACTTGTATCCTTTAGCAGGAGACTGCGAGGGAAGTAAAGTCAGGATGCCTCGTTAGTCGAATGGAAGAAGGTGAAGAAGTTTGAGTCTCGCACTGGCAGAAAGGCCGGTTCACCTTGACTGCTGGAGCCCCATCTGCATGTGCAGGGCCGCATTCCAGAATCGAGAAAACTGTAACCAGATTCAGTTCAAGAATACAAATATTCTAGAGTTGAGTCAGGAGCGGATTTCGCATTTGGCAGGCTCAATTTCAATACATTATTTAGCTTTCTCAGCACGCCTAGAAATTGTAAACATCGTTCGACAATTACTTTTGCTTAAAAATATTCTACTCAATGTTTTAAATTACATGAGATTAATCAGATCTAATAAGACTGAGTAAATAATACGAATTAGTAAATAATTATTCCATTTGTAAAGCTGTGTAATTAATTCGCTCTGCGTACTTGTTGTGTGAAAAAGCAGGAGCGATATTTCGTGTCTGTATTCTATAATTGGTGTCATTAATATGCGATAATGATCGCATATTAATATTAGCCGCTTCCGCTAATTAGTTGATCGTCTCCATGCTCAGAATTTCAAATGATTAGACTGGGTTATCTACAATCTTGATAATCTTTTTACTGTTTTTTAGTATCGTCATTTCGAATTGGATTGCTATCGATGCAATTTGTTTTGGTTTGAAGCTTTTCAAACTTGCTTAAAAAAGAGCAAATTGTCATTAAAATCAGTTGGTTAAGGAAGAATGTGGGGAAAGGTTGAGGCACTTTTAGAGGCACCCATGCATGCAATTTAAAAGTCGTCGCGCTCTACAGACCGGAACCTGGTGGGATTTTCGAAGGGAGCTCACTTGTTCTGAGAGGGAGCCGAAGGACTCAAGAACAGACGAAAGATCTGTGGGATAAGAGAGACAGAGGAACGAAGCGGCACAACCAAAAAAAAAGAAAACAGAAACTGAGGAACGACCGGAATGCGAGGCGAATTTTGCCAAGCTCCGGTATATTCTGTACGAATGTACATCTCCGAAGGCTGTCAACTGCGAAACGTCATTGACTACGCATGAGGGCCACAAGAGAGCTCAGAGCCTACTGAGAGCAATGAACGCACCATCAGAATCGAAGGAGTTTAAAACAGCTCATGTTTCTGATATAACATTTAGCATCAAGTTCTGAATTATTTTGAACTTCCTCTGAAGATGAATTGTAAGACTTAAGGGCGTTGGATCCAAGTTCTAACGTCAAAATTCGATTTCTTCATCGTCAGGATGGCAACATTTCCTTGACTTTTAGTTTTGTATGTTCAAATGAACGAAATATTTTTTCCCAATTCTATTTTATTCAGAAATATTGTTCCACCTAAAAATAAAAATAGGAATTAGTTTAAAATACTATCAATATAAAAATTCATTCCATGAACGTTCAGATCTCTTGGAACCCCTTACAATTACACGAAATTTTGTTTAATTCGTAAAAATCTCTAAAATCCATAGAAACCTCTTGAAATTCCTTACAATTCCTTTACAATTTCATAAAATTCATTAGAATTTCTTAAAATTCCATGATCAAATCCAAATCTTTCTAAATCTAACATCTAAAATTAATAATCTACAGAGAGAAAAGGTATTTATTTCTAATATTTGTTGAGTAAAATAGAAAATTTAATTTTGAAGTTAGAATTTGAATCCAACATCCTTAAGGCCATAATATTGGTTATCCAATCTAGTGCTTTCAGCGTGGTAAGACCGTTATCAAAACTGAATCATGTGGTGTAAACAAAAACAGTAATTTTATAACTCTTACCGAAATAGAGTCGGCTGTAGTTATATTTGATGGGGAGTAAAGAGAATAGAGTCGCACTAAATGACGGGTATGAAGGCAAATATAGAGAAAGAGACGAGGGAGCGAAAGGGAGCAAGTGGGAGCAACGAGAGTAGGAGGACGCGACGGTAGAAGAGTTTATGGGCAATGGTTGACGAGGCAGTGAAAAAGTACTAAAACCAAGAAGAGCAGATAAACGCTATGTTAAGCAGACCATTTTACCAGCCATTTAATATAATCAGCGCTCTCGTGGATCTCGGATAATTCAGATCAGGGCTGTACGAAGTGGAATCACTTTTTTATTTCTGATCGAACTTCATCCATTGACATTACAGATTTTTATGGATTAGATCTTGTCTTAATCTTTCAGAAATTGCCTGAAGAATGGAGATCAGAAAGAAAAACATCGTACCGTCGCCTCAATGAGAATGATTGTAAGAGTAGCCATATAGTTTCCTAATTCTATTCTGATTTAAACCAGCGTGAACTTTCATTTTATTGCCTTTAGAATCAGAAACACACCCAATTTGAAGATCAGTTACATTGCAGACCTCAGGGATGTGAGTAACCTCAAGGGTGGCACCCAGAAATCCATGGGGGTTTCCTGATCCCTTTTTTCTTGCAAGCTTCTTGTCGACTTCGACAATCCGTGACAGCGGGTGGTGAGCCCAGAGGAGAAATACGATACGAGACCCATGTCTAAAAATAAGTCACTTATAGACAGCGTGAAAGCATAGAAAAGTCAAACTTTCATCCCTAGAAATTTAAGATACACAAAAACACTGCTTGAAGATATAATCTTAAAAAAAAAAGAAATGTATGGTATTCTTTATGGTAAATACTTCGAAAAAGAAAAACTCGTAAAAAAGAAACAAAGAGGAAATACTGAAGCTTATTCTTATAGCTGAAAGATTCTCACCGATGACAGAGAATTATACTTCTCAAATAGAGGAACTGCTTATAGGAATGAAGTCAGTAATTGTCTAATGAATCTACTAAGATGATCGATTAGGGTCGACCTTTTTGTCAATCAAAGAAGAGGGGGAGTAATCTCTGTATCGAGAGAGTTCAATGTCTTCTGTATATCAGATTGATTTGGGCGCTACATTGTGTTTGCAAAGTCGTATGTCATTCTTGACTTTCATTTGGGAATTACTGTTTTTTCCCTTTATAGAGAAAACTTGTAAAAAAAAAAATAAGTGCGTACTTCACGTCTACGAGGATAATAAAATTACTATTCTGCAGTACTTTGCAAGATTAATTTTGAATTTTGTTGCATTCAAATCAAGGAATTGATATTTCGTTTTCAGTTTGAGGAAAGAGGAGTTATACTACATTTGTGAGAGCTGTGAACCTTTCCCTTCAAACCGGTCTGAAAGACCGTATCAGAAATGTTCATGGGTAGAATATACATAGAATCAAAAGACGAATGTGGTATTGGTTGACTGGAATGTCGACAGCGACCCTCGTTGCCAGCACATAATACTCCTCCCTCAAATTTCGTTCTAGCAGAGAATATTGAGGTGGCCTCTGAGGCGGATTAGTGTTAAAGGCGTGGTGGGCCCCGTGCGGCAGAGACACTCGAGGGAACCCCAAAAATAATTGCGCGTTTCGTGGTCTCTTTATCCGGGCGTAAAGTAATCCAAACATCGCATAAAAATTATGTTTACGAGTATCAAATGGGCACAGGGGTCACAACGGCTCCAGAATGTTGCTGGCGATATAAGGGGCCAGCGGACACAAAACCCTAGATATATATTCCCATTTATTCGATTTAAATTTCTCCACTGTATCCAAAGAAGAAAGAGTGAAAATAATGAGACTTAAATAATCCTCTTCTTCTTTTATGATTACCACAATTTTCTAGTAACTAGTAACAGAGATCAGGATAAAGATGATTAGAAAACTCACCTGTCTTCTCCTTTATTTCACAAAGAACAGAGAACAGAGCCGGTTTCATCCTATGGCAGTTCAGGGTGTGTTTTCTGGAAAAAAACAAATAAAAACATTGTCAGAGAAAATGAGATTAAACAGAATAAAAAGCGAAATGTTTGTATGGTGTATTTATGCATCAAAAAAAGTAATTAGCTTGGCGTGTTTAATTTTGAATTTTTTGTTTGAAATTTTCAATGGGATATCAAAAAGATTTTTAATGAGATAAATAAATGCTTGTGTAAACTGAATAACAAAAGGATAAACAGCCTTGAAAATAGTTTATAGTAAAAAAGTTGAAGTTAATAATTGAATACGTGACTATATTAAAATGCATGATCAGAGCTCTTGATAAAATCACTACACGTGCGTCTGTACCAAAATTCAAATTTGGTTTTTTTAGTTAATCATGTATTTTCTACGGTTTAAAGAATTCATATTTCAAAAATTGAGAAATGTGTTCGAACTATTGAAGTAGCGGAATTAAGTTTATGCTCATTTCAGATTGTACTCGACAAAGTGGTTTGTTATTTAATCACTTATCGATGTCCAACACACTCAGAGTTCTTGTAAACACAAACAGTTCCCCCCCAACTGATAAGCCGTGCCAATATTAATTTTTAGAACAGTACAAGACTTTTCCAGGCTCAAATTCGAAATACTCTTAAGAAATAGTTACAAAAATTTTCTTTAAAATTGTAAATACTTACAGGAAAAAAAGATTCACCTTAGTTGAAGTAAACGCAAGTACTTGGCCGATTCTATTTTAGACAAATTAATATTAGTTCACCATAAGAAAACGAATTTCTAAAATCAATAAAATAATTGTATCACTAAAATTACTCGAAGCAATTAAATATATATTAAAAACAAATAAATAAGTAATTATTTCCATTCAATTATAAAGACCCGTGTTCGATTCCCGCTAACCCGACTTTTCTGTTTCAGCTTATAATATAATAATATCCTATATTTTCAGAATATACATTACATATATGTAATAATTTCTAATGTTGTCAATTCTAATTTAAATAAATATAAAATAATGTTTAAAGAAATAGTGTAAGTATATGTATATTCGATTTTGAGATCGACATAATATGTGTGTAGGTGAAGCTTGTGTGAAAGCACAATTTTTTTTTTTTATTCCAACAAATAAAGAAAATATTTTGTTCTCAATTAAAATTTAAAATTGATGTTTTTTTATCCAGTTTTTTGCTTAAGGAACTTAATCTGAATTTAGTAAGCCTTACAACAAACATCGAATTTAAAAGCACTTCTTAAAACTATTTGAGTGTCAGTGTGTTTACAACTAAAAACCTTCGAATTGTACAGCGTCCAACCACTAAAATTCTTAAATTTAAACGGAAGAATTTTCATTTGCTATTAATAAATTCTAGCCAAATTTTTTTCTGGTTATAATAGATCAAATTCTGACCAAGCGAGAAAAAATAGTTGGACTAACGACTCCAATTTAAAATAGCAAGTTTTATTGAAGATTTTGCATGATTTTCTATATCATGATTATATTGAAATCATAAAGACTTTTAAAATCTAGATGATTTTAATTTTTTTGTTCTTCAAAAATAACTTCTCGAGAGCAAGAACTTCATACTTTAAACAAGAAAAAATACTTCTCCATCCAAAAAAGTTCAACATATAACAATGTTAGAATCTAGCATTTGCCTGTAACATTCGTTAGCAATTTTATCACGATTAGACCCTGTACAATCAAAAAGCAAGATTGTTAGAAAACAAAAAATAAAACCTGGAACTCATCTCCTGCTCGTACCTTGCTTGCGCTTCATCCAAGCTCTGATCTGTGATGTTCATAATAGATTGAAGAATTTCGCCGATATCCTGCTTCCTGGCTTCGACAGCTTGGTCAGGCCCTTGGGCCGAACCATCCGTAGGTCCCATATTTCCATAAGCACCAGTTTGTCCTGCTTGTCCTTGGTTTCCACCCATCAAACCAACGCTTGATCCACCGTGCTGTAGCATTCTGCTGGATTCATCCATCAATCGAAAATTCGCGCGCTGATATCTTTCTCACTCTTGTGTAAAAATCAACCAAATCGAGAGACGATGAAACTCCGAACGTTCACAAACTCAACATGTGCTGTCACTAGCTCATTAGTATACTCCGAAAATTGTTCGAGGCGCTAAATTCACTAAAAAAAATATATCCTCTAGGCCACACACTTTGAAGACATGCGTTTCTTTTGGAGGTTATCTGCCTTCTTTGTCTCAAGATGCACTCTCCTCTCTTACTATGCTACTCAAAGAGAGTCTAATTCTTGGCAGAGAAGGCTTACTAGCGTGAAATGGTTTTGCTTGTGACCTCACTTTGTCTTCTTTTGTTTTGACGGATTGTCGAACTTTACGTATACACGGTTTCAAGGTCGCACTCACGGATGCTGGCGTGCCCGTCTGTCACGCTGCTTTCTTACTTTTATCGAATTAACACAAAGATTTTTCAGAGCAGCAAATTTTCAACATTCCTCGTGCTATCCGTTAAGCACGGACATAACATGACCCAAGCACACTCCGCCTAGAAGGCAACGCGCGGACCGTGTCTGTCGCACTTTTCCACTCTTCTCCACACTATTGTCAGATTGCGACGTGTTCATGCACGATTTAACAGTTGTGTGGGTACACCACTCGGCGGCCATAATCACCTTTGTGCGCATGTGCACACCACTGCGCGTCAAAGTTCACCTTAAGTTGTTTTATCACTTCTTCCTTTTTGAGGAGATTATAACGCAGGTAAATGCGAAGGTCAGGATGCATCGGCTCTTATAGGATTCAAATTGTCCTGATGAAAAGTGTCAGGAAAAAATATAAACTATGACGCGACAGCGCGATACCGACACCTCCTACCCTTGGACCCCTTGCACAGGCACTAACTCCGCCCACATTGTAGGCTTCTTTTTTTTGCAGACGCTTATTTCAAATTGTGAAAATGACACGCTTTTTAGGCAGCCCGTGTAAATTATTTTTATATTGAAATATGGGAAAATTATCTTGAGAAAGATTCAACCTGCAAAAGATTAGAGATTAGCGGACAATGGTGTTGGCGGTATGGTGATAAATTTATAAATATGGCGGTAATCAAAGATGGCCGGTGTAAAAAGCGGGAAAATAGTTCGAATACCTTATATTTAAAATTAGATAACAGTTATAATCACTTTTTATTATATTAAACACTATAAAATCCTAAAAATTATTCAGTTTTCTTGTATTAACATACGTGCTTCTTAGAATTCTATCAATCAAAGATTTAAATATGTATTTCTTTAAATTTTCGAAAAAGGAATAGGTGTTGCCATCTCTCGGATGTTTCGCAAAGTTCTTCTTTAAGTACGGCCATGTTTTTTTTCATTGCGAGGGTAGCGCGCTCATTGGCTGCAATTTTTCGCATTTGGCGCGCAATTCAAAATGGAAAAAAAAATGTAATTGTAATTACAATAAATAATCATTATTATGCCTACATCTAAATTTATTCAATTAGGAGTATTTTTGCACATCAGGATGCAAACAATGCTGATATTGATTGTTCAATTGTTCATTGATATTCATTGTCATTTCATTGTTTGATTATGGCAACACTGTTCATTGGTTATGGCGTCCAGCCATACATGGAGAATTTTCTCCATGGTGACGTCACTGCATCAGTAGCGTGAGTAGTCAGTGGCGTCGTTCCTGTTATTTCCTGATTCCTTTTCATTGTTCATCACCAGTTAATCAATTCATTAAATAAATAACTTCACTTTTCCTCCGAAAACGCAATTTCACTATTTCTCTTAACAGTAAATTCAAAATATCTCCCTCATAAATATCCCACTTATAAGTCTTCGTTGCTAGCCGGTACATTTTTGAACTTAACCTCACTGTTTAGTGAAAACTTTTTCATAAATCCAATAAATTAAAATTTTAAAATGACGGAAGAGAAGTGCTATTCCTTAGAAAAAGATGGTACCTACTGTTTGGGTTTTCCAAACAGATACGCTCTTACTGAGAGAGAAATTGAACTGATTTTCTCTGAATACGGAACTGTAATTTCTGTAAGGACCAGCGGCGATGAACGAGGTTTTCGCTTTGTAAGATATAGAACATTGGAGGAGGCTGAAAAAGCAATTGAAAATCTGAAAGGAAATAAGAAAATTCGGATTTTACCCAAGAAACCGAAAACCCAGAATGGCAATGAGAAAGGATCGTCAAAAGAAAACCAAAAGAACGGTTCACAGAAAAGTTCTGGTAAGTTTTGTGAACAGCGTCATATTAATTTTGTTATTGTTTGTAATTTCAAATTGTAAACTACGTACTATTATGAATAGAAACAAAGCTTTAGCCAACATAACAAGATTTCAAGGGAATAATGAATGCTAAATGGGTTGTAATTTTACAGGTACTAAGAAAAAGACTAATCAAAATTCTCAAAATCAAGAGGAGGATTGGAACAATTCCTTCAACGATGACTCTTCCACTACTCAATCTGCAAAGCGCAACAAGCCTACTCCATATGGTGGAAATTACAACCACCTAAGAAAAGATTCCTTCGACGGTACTGAAAATGAGGAAAAAGTTAGTGTTAATGAGGAAAAAGAAAATTTATTAAAGCTATTGAGACTTCGTGCTACGCGAGGAGTAGTTGGAAACAATTTTGGTTCTGATTCTGCTTCAACTTTCGGTGATGAAGACGCTCCGAAGACCCAAGGTTTGATTTTAGATGATTCACGAAATATTATAATTATTAGTGTCTGAGAACTAACCAGGTGTAATTTAATTTTATATTTTTTTTCTCCTACTGATATCTAAAATTTTGTCTTACAGGTTTGAAAAAAGAGGATAGTGATCTGGATGAATACAGGATCAACGACCCTTTCGCTTTTAAATCTCCGAATCGAAGTAAATCTGCACTATCTACGGGAAATAAAAAAACAAAAGTTAATGAAGAATTCTTGGCTCAATTTTCTAACGGAGATGATAAATACTTATCAAATCGATTCAAGTTACAAGAAAATATAAGCAACACTGAATTATCACTCGACGACGAACTTCCGGAGCTAATGTCTACTGAGGAACTTAAACAGAGATCGATAAAGGGATCTGTTTGTGGCGATGAAAGCGTGAAAACTATTCTAGCTGAAGAAGTTATAGTAGCAAACGTCCACAAAGACTTCAGCGAGCTCTACATTCTATATCTTCTCGAGAAATTTGAACCAATTTCTATCACGGAGATGAAAACTATCCCAAAAAAAGGTATCAGATATTGTAGCGTTTACTTTAAATCTACGATTGATGCAATTGCTGTCGAAAAGAAGTTTGACAATTTTGATCTTTCTGGTAACAAGCTGATTGTTCGTACCCCTCAGCTGCTGGTAAGCGAAGTAGGTGCTGCCTAACATACCCTACCATTTTTCAGTTGTCACCCATCACAACTACAGAAATATTAAAGCTAGTACTTTTATTTGCACGTAGAAAAAACGAAACGTATTTGAGGTTACAAAAACAAATTTTAAGTTAAATTCTTTGCATTCAAAAAATATTTTACCTAAAACAGTTTATCTCTTTTAAATATACTATAGAGTTGTCGCAAAAAAAAACTTTTCTTTATGAGTGTTAGATAATTTTTAACATGGAAATGTTTAGTCTAACTCTATTATTTCTTGTAGAAATATATATTTTTTTTAATTCTTTATTAAGATTGCCTATTTAAAAGTTTGACTATGGATAAAATTTGATTCTCACGCAACTTCGCTCTTGTAATAATTATTCCTATTTAAGAATTTTATATTATTAGCTTTGTCGTTAAGGACTGTTAAAGTAAAATAATGTAAAATTTCTTCTCCTATGTCACTTTACGAAATGCGATTGAGACATCATTTTGATTCCATAATCGTGATGGTGAATTTTAACTTGAGAATTAAACAATTTCTATGCTCTTAAATTTACCACCTGCTTCACAATATTAATTTTAAAAATTAAGCTTTTTCGAAGAGACGTCACTGAAAACAATGTCTTAATCAATTTTTAATGTGCTGAGACTTATAATGAAGACGTATTTATAACGTTCAGCATTCAAGTTGTGGTTTAAAATAATCTTGCCCTTGGTGCATGAAATATTTTAAATACTATATTGTACTGGATTAATATTCACAATTTATTTAATGAAAAATGTGATGTGCGATTCAGTTTCAAGTAATACTTTGAAAAATATTTGTTCAAGAGAATTCTTAATCCCCCTGAACAAATATATTTTCTTTGCTGATAGTAAACACTTCCCCAAAAATATTCATGAACGCAAGCTTTGAAACGTGTTTTACGATTTGATGTTTCAAATTCCTCAGATGTTAAAAAATCGTCTTTTCAAACTACATACTGAAGAGATCTTCATCTAACTTCAAATGATAATGTATTGAGTTAAATCTCAATTATTAATATGCCTTACGAATTTACCGAGGCACTGGAGATATCTATTCTTCATTTATATTGTCTTATTCATTTTAATTATATGTTTGTTTACTCTATAAACTTCTACACATTTGAATGATGCAGTCTAGTAATAATTTATATAAAAAATAGTGAGAAAGGCGCTATTTATCAATTAATTCAAGCGTGCAAGCCAATATTTTTATTAAAACTCGAAGCTTTACGAAAATTTTTCAATATTTGTACAATAAATCATAGGCATGGCTGTGAAGATTGAGTCCTGAAATTGATTGATAAAAAGTGCTTATAAATAAACGTTCTAAAATTACGAACTGGCTGTTATTGTAGCTGGTCAATTTTTTTTTCATGAGTATAAAAATTGACAACTGTCTAAAAAAGGATAAATATAATACATACTTGGTCTTACTTTCTGACTTTCATATTATATGATTTGATATATCGAGGCAGTTTTGGATCTGCTTATTTACATTTTTCACTCATATCTCCTAGTTTTTTTTTTACAAAGCGATGTGTAATCTATGTAACATACAAGGTCGATGTTTTATTGACAATTTATAATATATTTTAAGGACATAATCGAACAACATTTGATCATGGTAAAAAATTATTTTGTATTCATTATTAATCTGTTTATTATTATAATAATAATTGTATAAATAATGCTGCATATTAAATAAACTGTTTATTTTTTTCATGAAGCATAGAACGTACTACATTTCTTCAGACCTTTTCCCATTTTAATTTTAATTACTAAAGTTGTTTCAGAAGAATTTGGCCGCGGAAAGTGTGAATATGGCGCGTGAATATTGTTAAGTATTAAAATAAAATAAACAGAGTTTTTTATAGTTGAAATTTAAAATTATGGTAATGAATTTAATTTTTTTAATATAATATATGTAAAAATAGATAAAATGCCCATTGCCCAACTCTCAAATGAATATTTCAGATTTCAAACGCTATATCATTTACAGATGATTGTTGCGAAGAGTTTTTTTATTCAATTAAATGCGAAAGAAAGTTTGTAAGTAAATATTACCTCCTCTTTATTATTATCCCCGAAGGGATTGTCGTTGTCAAATTCAGACATTTTGTGTTGAAATGGAGTTTATTAACACAAGTTCTTGTAAGAGCACAAATTAAATAAACTACCAGCGGTTTTAAAGCCGACTATCCATCGTTCTTGTATGAAATATTTTTTATTTATCATTTCTAAGGGGGAGCAGTGCCCCTTGATGCCCCCCCAGGCTACTTTTCGACGGCCCTGAGACTGCTCACTGACTTTCCATTCGAGAAATTCTTCCATTGGCTGAAATTTGAATCGCGCGCCAAATTTTGACCAATGGAAGCACACATTGACTTCGCTAGAGAAATACTGCCATTGGTCAAAATTTGGCGCGCGATTCAAATTTCAGCCAATGGAAGAATTTCTCGAATGGAAAGTCAGTGAGCAGTCTCAGGGCCGTCGAAAAGTAGCCTGGGGGGGCATCAAGGGGCACTGCTCCCCCCTCGAAATGATAAATAAAAAATATTTCATACAAGAAAGATGGATAGTCGGCTTTAAAACCGCTGGTAGTTTATTTAATTTGTGCTCTTACAAGAACTTGTGTTAATAAACTCCATTTCAGCAGAGGTATGAAAGCATCATAAATGCACCATTACTTCCGTTGTTTGACATTTCCGTCTGCGCAGTCCCGTAGTTGCGTATAGTTTACAATTACAACAGTTTACAACTTTACAAGCAGTCGTCGTCTTTACACGTGATTTTTCTGAAATATGCAGTTAAAAATGACAAATACAATTAATTTAAAGTTGGTGAAACAAATATTGGTGGAGGAGGAGAAATATATTTCAGATGTTTTCTCGAAAATGCCTCTGTCGATTACGGATCCAGGTAATATTCACATTTACTTAGTGAAATAACCTCAATCTTGCAGTGAAAGAACTTTTAAGTTTATTTATATTTTTCAAATTCTAGGAGGACAAGAGGAAGATGAAGAGGACAGCATTGAATCGCATCATTCCAAAAAAGGTAATTATGCTCACTCCTAACATTTCTTAATAAACTTAACAATAAAGTGTGCAAACATAACCTGAAAATTACCTTTCTTCGCTTTTTTCTATATTTTCTCACTAGATTAAAAAAATCTACGTAATTATGTTTTAAATAACTTTGTGAGTGGTATAAGTATTACTTTTAGTATAACTGCTTTTATGAATTTTATTCTAGATACAAAAAAGTATCAATATTTTAAATATTATGTATATTGAATTTTTTGTTCCAAAAAGATTATAATTGAAAATTCAAGCTATTTATTGTTTTTACTTAGGTTTCTTGATATTTATGCTTTTTTTCTTTGCAGAGAAAGTATTTCCAATCGCTGGCGAAAGAGGAAAAAGGGCTCAGACTTTTGAGGAACTTCACGCAAAGCTGGATGAGCTAAAGAGCAAAGGAAGGCTCGATCATAGACAGAGGAATATGAAAAAAGTTTTGAAAAATAGAATCAAAAAGAAATCGAAAAATGAGGAGCGAAAAATGCAAAAAAAATTAGCGAGAACAGAACAAAATGCCGCTGGTGTGTCAAAAGTCAAAGAAGAGAACGGAGAGGCTCCTAAAATTCCTAAACAAAAGCCTATTTTTAATTCCGAGGGGCACATGGTGTTTAGCAAATTTGACTTTTCTCAAATCGGTACCAAGAGAAAATCCAAAACTGAAAAGAACCCGAAGAAAATATTAGAGAAACTGGAAGAGAAGAAACAGAAGGTTAAGGAATTAGTTGAGAGCGGAGAAGTGGAGAAAGCGCAAGAAATGAAGGAGAAAGAAACCTGGAAGTCCGTATTGGCCAAAGCTAGAGGAGAAAAGGTACAATTTATATTTTAATACTCAGACAAATAATCACAAGAAATAATTTAAATTAGTTTTATTTAAATCCATCATTTATTAATGTATTTTACTCTTTGTTATAATTAGGTGAAAGATGATCCAGAGCTTTTGAAAAAATCAATAAAACGAGAGGAGCAGCAGAAGAAACAAAGCTCGAAAAAATGGGAATCAAGGATAGAAAGTGTCCAAAAAACTATTCAAGATAAGCAACAGAAACGAACAGAAAACATCATGAAGAGGAAAAAGGAAAAAAAGACGAATAAGTTGAAAAAAGCGGCCAAAAAAGGACGAATTATTCCAGGTTTTTAATTTTAGTTTCTCGTTACTATTGTCAAATAAAATGATTAATTCAACAAACATTGCAGTTGTGGATAGCTCAATTATCAATCTTTTCTATTTCTCAAGTTCATATTAATTACTATTTAAAAACATTATTATTGTTGTATTTTTGTCTAAGAATCGTGTACAAAAAAGTGTTATAACATTTGAATTAAGTAAATTTTATTCACTGGTTCTGTGATAAGAGACTGGTTTTTTTTTATTCGATTAATTGACTACATTATTTAATGACTTCTTTCAGTATTAAGTAGAAAGGGATTTTTATTTTTAGGCTACAAGTTTCAGAGGTTCTCCATGTTATTATGACAGCATAAATCTTTATTTTGAACACAAGTTGTGTAAAAATGAAAGCCGGCTAAAGATAATACATTACATTTTGTACTCTTCCCATTTTAAAATTGGGTAACAAGTAATAATTGGCATCACGCTTATTTATGTAAATAAATTTCCACCTCTAATTATTTAAAAATTTATAAGCAAAACTTTGATAATTTTCAGATGCATAATTCAATAGAGTCTAATACCATTCTCTTATACAATTTTCTTTTTTAATTATTAATCTTTATACACAATATTAACAAATATGACATATGTACAACGTCGATTTACGATCAATTGTGATCGAAGAAGTGGCACACAACTGGTAATGCGATAATATGATACAGTGTTCATTTATATTCCCAGTGTAAAAGCTCTCTCTTCCCCACTTCGTAGGAGAATATATTAGCCTGTTACAAAATTTATTCTTCTATCTAAATTTAGCTTGTTGGGTGAGAAGCTTAGGTACAGGTTGGTCTCTAGACACTTTATTTAAAATTATGAATTCAATAAGGCGGATGTGGAGAAAAATTTTTCTCTAAAAAAGAACAATAGCAAGGCTTCATAGTCTTTCCCCTATTTCTCTGTATCTCTCCTTTTTTATAATTCTTGTTTGTTCAATATAGTTCCTGTATTAATTATTTAAGAGAGATTTGAAAGAATTTTTTGCTATGAAGCCTGTTATAATCTGTAGAAGTGGTGGTTTCATCTAAAAATAAGAGTTGGCAGACCACTGTGCAATGTGCAAAGCTTGCAGATCGAAAGCACATGATGGAAAACACGTGTCGTTTGTTGTGTTGACAAGTATAATTACTAAGATTGTCCATTTAGAGTTTATTTTCACACAGATCGAAGACGGAGGTGATGAAGATAGTTCAGATTAGAAGAGTCCTTGCTAGTAGATAATTGGCAGATCCAAAACAAGGGACTGGATGAAACCTCCGCCTTCAGACTCCTGCTAGGTGTCATTCATAGCAGTTACTGTGTTCGCGTGAGTTAATGCTGTCCACAATGGACTGTGATCAAGTGGCACCGGCATAGATCTTGTTATTTGTTGAGACCTGCGAAAATTTATAATTTTCATAATTACGGCAGAGATGTGTATTAAACTTCTATAAAACTCTTCTTTTTCAGATTGAAATGTCATCAGAATATGAAGAATATATTTTATTTCCTTACCCAGGTGGTGCCAAAGCTAACTGCTAGTCAGGACTGCTAAGTTCCAATGCAGTACTTTGTTCAGCATCGGATCTTTCTTCAACAACCGTATCTAATTCCAGACTTGGAAAAGCTCTTGAACCCCTGTCACTTCTCAACGAAACTGGTCTCACAGGCCTTTCAACTCCAGCTGAAAAATACAAGCAGAATAGCTATTACATTAATCGAATTTCGGATTTCAAATTTTTATTCTCTATCGTAAACTGTGCATTGTCATCAGAAAACAACAGGTTCTCTTTACCAATATTCTGATGCAAAGAGTCACATTTCAATCTCACGAACTCGTGTTTCAAATAAAACATTCTCAGGGTGAGCTTTTAAATTATTAGAAAACATTGTACAAACGAGTCATCACAGGTCTGCACCTATTTTGATTTTTTTCACCTTTTTGAAATATTTTCAATTCTTTTGAATTCTGTTAAATTCCTTTGTAATTCTTATTTGAAATGTTGTCTTTTTGAAAAGAATTTTCAACATTTTGTATGCTTTTGATTTACTAAAAATACGTACTGTGATGACTAAAACGAATTTACCGTAAGTTTTGAACGTTCAAATGAACGAAATATTTTTTCCCAATTTTATTTATCCAGAAATTATTTCAAAAAAATGAATCAATATTTTAAAACTGTTTTTAGTTTAAAATACAATCAATACGAAAATTCGTTCACTTGAACGTTCAGAACTTTTCAGATATTGAATCGACTGTTTTTTTTAATACTGGGAATTTATGTGGATATTAGATATAGACTTTAAGTAGACTTCTAGAGTTCATATCTGCCATTGTTCAATATTTTGCCATAATTTTCATTGAAATACGAGCAGTAAGTTCAGTTTTGCTCTCCAGGTTAGCTACATATGCTCGTAAAGGTATTCGATATAGGGCTGCCATTTGTTAGGGATTCAGTCTCGTAAATCTTGCCCCAGGATAGTAGGTCAAGCTATAGTAGTTACAGGGTTGTGTCTAGTCAGGGGTTTTAGCTTTCTTGAACTATTTTATGTCTTCACATGTCTTACCAATTTCAGATTGACAAACGTGCTCTCAGAAAGTATTAGTAGCATGACGTATACCATAAAGAACTGCTGAACATTGTGAAATAACACATAAACTTTAGGTTTGAACACTTTTTAAATCTAATTACATAAAGAGTAATTTCAGCATAATTCTATTTCTATTATTCTTCCATTTGTACATAACTTTATTCTTTCCTTTTCAGACTACCTCCTTCAGTCGAAGTCATAAAAATTTTCGCAGGCGAGGCACGACGACCCGGAATATTCAATTCAAGTTTCAATCTGTCTCTGCTCTCCCTTTATGTTTGAGTATTCCATATCACATCCACGTGGAGAACCTCTTTTAAAATCGAAGTCACATGCAAGATATCTGTATGGGAAGTGATTGTTGGGAACTTTTACACGAGTTCTTGGTCGTTTGTATATTTGAGTGTCTTCAATTTCAAATGTTTGAAGAGCCTCGATTACATTTGAAAATGTCACCTGATCGAAGTACCTCATATTGTTCTTGCTGCGAGCTCTGGAATCTGAAAGCTCTACCTATTTTATTACAAGGGAGCCATATGGTGCGTCACTATGTGACCACACTTACATTAATGTTCGGAGGTGGTTATAACATTCCAGGTACCATCCATATCCAATTCTCGATTTCAATGCCCTCACAGTTTGTCAATGAAATTGTCTTCTATCTATAAATCACTCAGAATCTCGAAATAACACTTGTACTCAAACTCGATGAATTTTTAGTGACTATTATTAAATAATGTTCTTTGCTCAACTTCTTGCAATTGTTAAAAATAACAGGAAATGTAAATAATCAATACTTTTTGTAGGAGTATCCAAATTTCACTAATATTTAATTCATGTAAAGTTAATTCATCAGAGATTCTTGAAACAAGGAAAGAGTTTCAGTAGAGACATTTTTTTGAAAGTTTTTACATCATTGTTTGTTTCGCACTGGAGGCACTTTATCTTTATTTGCGCTTCCAGTCATTTCTTTTTTGCAGGAACAAAATGAAAGAATTCTTATGAGAATAGTGTCCCATTTTTTCCACTCTTGTTTTTTCTTTTTTCTTTCTTTTTAGTTTGAAGGTTTTTTTCTTACCTAAACGGTGCACTGGGCTGAATCGCACCAAGCTGAGAGCACCGTGGTCGAGATCGCAATTTCTTCTCCTCGCTCTTTCACGGGCGAGTTTTGCTCTTCTCCTCAGGCAGCAAATCACTAAAAGAGCCAGGAGTGGAAACCCGAGAATACAGGAAACGATCGGCACGATTATGCTCTCTGGGGATACTGAAAACATATATAAATCGAAGAAGGTATCATTTATCAAAACAAATTGGGCAATTTTATTTTTAATATTTTTTTTTTCACATTGCCCTTTTACTTTTATATGGTGATTTGTAAGTCAGTATAGCATAAATTTAAAAAATTTGTATTGCAAAATTTGCTCGAGCAACGTCACGTTATTGATTTTGGTGGCCCAAATGCAATAACCTGCATCATTTTTCCTATTAGGGCGCATAATAGAGTCTGGTTGCCAAGTTAATTTACTCGAAAATTGACTTTCTGCTGTGTGCAGAGTGCTAACTTTATAGAGGATGTGATATATTTTAGGGAATTTGCTAAAATTTCAGTATGGTGAAAATACCTGTTGAAGCAACTAATTTAAGCTTACTGCGTTGGTCGTAATTAGATATCTGTAATTTAGTTTTCTTCGCGATATTCAAAATTAGTAATGAGGGGTATATGTTGAGTTTTAGACGTTTATTCGGACAAATTATCTTTTTTTTATGATTTTTCATCAGCAATCAAAAATATCGTTTGCAAAAGCATTTACCATACTTTCTATTGCAATAAACAAATTATTGTAAATAAAACAATTTTCTTTATTGAGAATCTTCGAATAAAAAAAAATTCGTCTGAATAGACATCTGAAACTTCAGCGCAATATATTTCCTAAATTTTGTGGCAATGATCCATATATAGGTACATTGTTACGAAAGATATATTCAAGATCAAAATTTAAAAAAAAACCTCATTTTTCACTTTTTTCCCCTTTATCTCAGTGAATATCAGTTTTGGAGAAACATATTTTCAACAAAAATTGTAGAACGCAAAAAATATGTCTTTTATATTGTATATATTTTCTCGAATAATGATGGTTTTTCAGAGCAAATGTATTCAGAATAATAGATGTACCTACTTTTTTACGAGCTACAACTTTTATCTAAAGCATTTTTCTCTCAAGCCAATACGTGTCGAGATAAGCCTCTGACCTGTCACATTGCAATATCTCTTCTTTGGGAAAAATGGTAAGCTGGTCAGAATTGTGAGTTGATCTGTTTTTCGATGATCGTTTAAATTTTCTTAAATTTAATTACATCAAGGATTACATTTTTTTAAATTAAGTTAAACGCTGTCAAAATTCTGCTTAAAATGAGCAGAGAACGAAGTCACTTTGTCAATTTTTGAAGTAAATATTGCTAAAAATAGAATTTTAAGCAATCGAGAAGGTCATATTATAAGTTAATATTAAAAGAAACAAATTAGCTTCTTTGGGGGCTTCATTATTTCACAGGGAACATAGGGAACTTAAATTACATTATAAAAATGTATAATTTACATTTGAATAATAAATTTTGTTAAGGGCGTTGGACCCAAGTGTTAGGCTCAAAATTCTATTCTCCATTTTACTCAACGAAAATTATAGATAAATATTTTTTCACTCTGTAGCCCTAATCTCTTTCCCAATATAAGACTGCATACAGAGCGAAAAAATTTTTAATTTCTATACTTTTTGCATAAAACGAGGAATTAAAAATCTAACTTCAAAATTCAATATTTTCATTTTACTTAAAAAATATTTGAATTAGATATTTTCTCGCTCTGTACGCATAATTCTAGTTAAAAATTGATTAATTCTACAGAGGAAAAAAATTCCAAATTTAATGTTTGTTGAGTAAAATGAAGAAATCGAATTTTTAGATTAGAACTTGGCTTCAACACCCTTAAGAGAATGTTGAATACTAATCGATTTGAGAATAAAGTAGAAGCGCTATTTTCTACTTGAAAATCCTGATGAGATGAGGCCGTGAACTAACTGGCATCCTGTATTTCGATGAAATCACGATGCAGTATTCAAGTATTCACGATGCAAGTGGATGCAAATGTTGTATGAAGGTAAACTACTCTGATTAAATCACACTGGCCCATATGCGCGTGTTGAAAGTGGCCTATTTCTTGGTTGGCCTAGGGCTGTGAAGGGCAGCGCTTATATACTGATAAAATATATATCAAGGTACTAAAACTCATTGTAGATACAGGAAATTGTGTGTCCAGGATTACGTGTTGAACTTGATCCTCATTTCTTTTCTCCTGCTTTCCTCGATCGATACAACATTCCTTTTAAGTAAAACCCATCCTTTACAGAGAATTTCTCAAGGGTTATAGGCTCTAAAGTTCGGGAGTGTAGAAAACCTTTTTTTTAAATTAAATTAGTTTAAGTTAACTGAAGGAAAGTTTCATTTTATTGCCGCTTTTTTAAACCTTTTTTTTACGATTAGTAGATTCTTTCTTGAAAAATTAAACGAAATATACAAATTCTTGAATCATCATTATATTTTAGTATTTTACTCTGAATATATTCTGAGGGGGAGAATTGAATGGAGAGGGATGAGCAGGGAGTAGGGCAGGTCAATGTGCAGCCAGCCAGTGGGAGTCAGTAGTAAAGGTCCATGTTTAGTAAGCCAGCATCATAAAACTGAGGGCGAGAACTTCTTATAATATTGAGAGGGAGAAATGTGGAGATAATGCGTCTTTTCAAACTAAAAAGGAAATATCTATACCTTATTTATCAACATTCACAATATTTCTTTTCAGCAATTCTAAATACTCTCGGATCACGAGTGGTTTCCGGCCATTATAAAAGCGGGAGAGAAAGAAATAATTTCCATAAATCGTATAATCCGCTACGACACAAATCCGGATTGTGAAGGGAAGGAAAAGGTTCTTCAGCTCCAGGGAAATTAGAATCATAAAATGTTTCCAAGAGGTGGTGAAATCGCTACTTTATACATTTGAAGTTATATTATTATACAAATAAGATTAAATTTCAGAATTATTTTTTGTTCAAAGCTGCTTTTACACGATATATATATACATATATATATTTTTATAGTTTAACTGCTTTACATTTCTCTTTTTCTAATTAACAATGGGAATTCTAGCCCGCAACTTGGAGTTTTTATATTTGAACGGCAAAGTAGGAAATTAAAAGTTTAATTAAACGACGTCCACTCTGTAATAATATTTCGTCAGTCACAGCCTGCTGGGAAGTCCCAAACGTGTCGTTATAAATTATTACAACGTGAAAAAAATGGATGAATGTAAAAAGGGAAACAAAAAGTTTTTCCAGAGAGTAGTGCGAAGATCATTGCTGTATATAGTTGCACACACATATCTTCGTTACCGGTGGAAAAGCTCCGGCGAACCAGAATAACTTCTCATTGTTCAGCTTTCAAACGAAAGCGGAACAACGCATTTCACCTGCAGGCAACGCGGCAATTTAGTAGCCTAATCAATCCCTTTCCGCAAGTGTGATAAGCCACCAGAACAATTATTGATTATACATTCAAGTGTTTGTTGACGTCTACGCTTGTCATACAATTGCTGCTTTACAATCTAATTTGGCACTTGTAACCAACTTGGTACACTTGTTACACTTTATATTCATACATCGGTCGAAATTGTCCATCCACTCTGAAAAGTTATATTATTACTGTTTGTTTTTGCGAACATTTCATCCAGAAATGAAGGTAGAGAGATAAAAAGATAGAATTGAGAAGTTAATTAAATTCTTAAATTCTTTATTAAATTTCTGCGAGCTTTATATGGAATTCAAAAACTTTAAAAAAGGGTTTACTTCAGCGACACTAATTTGTATTCTGTGTAAAATGAAAATGCGCCTCTGAAGAATTATTTTAAAGAGTTAAAGAGTAACTCTTTTTATTCATATTTAAGAGGAATTATTCCTCCTAGGTTTTAAAACAATGTTCAATTCACTGATTCGGTTTTTAAATTTTTACACCTTATTACCTATGGGAAGAGACATTGAGCTGATATATCAAAAAGTTTGATATTTCAAAAAGTTTGCAAATAGCAAATTTTGATATAAATTTTTTACAGGCTTTTTCGAGAAAATACTGCATCTCAGAATCCATTATAGGTCATGAGATTTTTGAAAAACGTTATTATATTAAGTACCTCTTCAAAATGAAGATCCGCTTCTAAAATACGTTTTTACAGCTTTTTACAGCTCCAACATTAATGTCATAAGATAACACAATTATGTGTTGAAGGAAAATATCAGAAATTCAATTTCAGATCACTTTTGAAATACGTATTTCGCAAAAGCGAGCGAATAAAATACAAAAATTCATTTTCGACATCTAAAATTTGAAAATAACAGAAGTATAGTAAAATATTTAAAATAGGTGATTTTGGACTTTTTTTTCTTTGATAAATTATGGAAAATCTGAAAATAATTCTGAATTGTTGAACAGGAATTATAACATTTTGGTAAAGTAAAAGTGTTCAAAGTGGAAATTCATTTATAAAGCTTATGCTTTTATGGCCGAGAATTAATCCTAATATGCCGAATAATTTATATTCTAAGCAATAATTTATGGAGACCAGTTCTGTGAATTAGGAATATGAAATACCAGGGGATCTTGTGAGAGCATAAATTAAGTAGTACAATTGGCACACCCATTCAGCAATTATTTTGTCATTTCAGTCCAATGAATGCTATTTGGGTATGAATTTACATTCGAAAAGCTCACTCAAAATTAAATAATCTTATAATATGAATTAAATTAAATATATGTATATATTCAACTAATACTATATCTACAGAAGTTTTCATTATTGTCATTTAATTGCCTAAATAAATGTGGACGAAACTCGAAATTTCAGTGAAAATAACCAAAAGAAACTCATAATATTTCATCCCCTTTGCAAAGTCAATAAACGTCAGCTTCTTATTTACATTGACAAGAAAATCGCTTTCAAGTTCACACAAAAGTCTCACCATACCCTTTGTCAGATGTTACAGTTATTTGAGAAATTCACTTACATCAATATCCCGATCCCCTATTTGTTTTCACATGCTGCGCCTATTTTTTAGGCAGTTTGCTACCCCTCGTTTCTCTTTTATACGAGAATTTTCAGCATACCAGAAATCGCATTTTTGATATTTTCTCCGTCACAAGACATGAAGCATATCCTTTTACATTATTCGGAATAGAATTTCTTTAGCAATTTTTCGGACTATTACGCCTAACGAAATACATAAATCAGGATTGTAAATGAGAAAAATATATGAAGCAACATATTTTCCCTTATATGTAATGTAATTTAAACTATTACAGTAATTTATTAGAAAAAGTAATATTTTTGTATATCCTGTTTAATCAAATATAATAAAAAAGTTTTCTTGCAAGAAGTTATTTACTGGAACAATAATTGTTGGGCTAAAGTGATTTATATGCATTTTTTGCAGTTTTTTTTTTCTTAAAAACAACCTCAGTTTTCAAAGCACCTTATTTTCTTTCTGTAAATATGGTAAAACTTCTCTTTCAAAGGTGCTATTAAAGATGCTGTATAATTCTGCAACAAGACCCTTTTCTGCTATCGTCCTGCACAGGACGTAATCATTTGCCCGTTGATTCCCTAATTAAATTACATCCTCTGGCCACTTAAGAGCAGGGTCTAATTCTACTTTTGGAAGGTCGAAAACCCTCGCATGACCCTTGAAGTGTCTAATGTAAGTTTCTGGGGAGTAAACGATTTTCTAAACGTGCGAGAAACCTATTCTTACATATTATTTTCAGGACAGCTATAAGTAGACAATTTTAAGTCTATTAGACTGAAGTTATTTCAGACGATTATTCTGATGAATTTTTTTCGATTAGATTTTTTTGTTTGTGTCTAAAAAATATAAACCAAGGTGCAGAAATCGTTTTTTATTTACTAATGTCATTTTAGATTAAAAAAAAACATCTCTTGAGAAACCATTTTTTTAATTAAAATTAAAAACCAGCTAAAACTAAAAACCTACTGCAAGAAACAATTTTTTAACAAAAAATAAGTTTCGCAAAAAGTATAAATTGCTAGGCGGGATCAAAAATCTTTTTTTTTTTTTTTTAATAAATATGTTTATATAAAAATAATAATAAATATGTTTTTACCAAAACATTTATAAAATAGATGAAAACTGGACGAAAAATAGATGAAACTGAATTTGTTTTTATGGAAAGTAGCATATGCTCTTAAAATGTTTTTATGATAGCATTCCACATGCCAGGAATAAAGAACTGCAATGCTTATCTTGAATTAAGTTTTCAGTAACAAGTTTAAGTTTTGAGTAACAAATATTATATTTTATACAGTTTTCTGTGAGTTTTTATGGTCTATTTGATATCATACGTAAAAGTGTTTTTATAGCTCAGCTGGGCACAGAAAAACATTGTCGTTCTAGACACGTACTATAGCGGAAAAAATATGCAATTTAATCTACCCACAACAGCCAGAAAAAAGTTATAAAACTTTTTTGCACAAAAAAAAACAATGATATATTTAACCACAAGTTTGTTTACTAGCGAAATTTACATATTGAAAACCGAGGGGGAAGGGGTCAGAAATCCCACATATTAATTTTAAATTAAATATGTATCTACCTATAATATATTTTCTTCTACCTTGCCACCTCATTATTATTGCCCTTTTTTTATAATTTCTATTATTCTCGTTCCTTTGTCTTCTTTTTTTTTTATCTCGCCTTGATATTTTTGCTGAGAAAGAAAAGATGTAGACAGCAGAAGTAATTTCTCTTTTAGGTCTACGTCATCGCCAGGAGAGGGTCATCAGTGCCAAGCTCAGACTTCCAGAGTTCCAGCGCTTCCCTTCGTGTATGAATCTTGATTGGAAATCTATATATAATGATGTAGAAACTTCTAAATAAATGAGACTTTTCTCGCAGGCTAAATGTATTTCTTTTGAAGTGGAAATTGAAATAAGGAATTAACCATTTTTTGGTTTTCAGTGGTGATTACTATTTCCGATGATTTTAGAGATTTCAAGAGATTTCAGGTGATTCTAGGGAATTTAAAGAGATTGCAAGAAAATGATAACACGAAGACATTAAGATATTCTAAAAAGAATTTCAAAAGAATTAGGATGATTTTCTAGATTTTCAAGTAATTAAAAAATTTTTTAAAGTCTTTCAAGGGTTTCTAAATGATATTAAAAAGTTTTAAAGGATTTTCAAAAAATTTGAAGTGATTTTATGGAATTTAAATGGACTTCAAGAGATTTCAAGTGATTTCAAAGAATTTTTAAGATTTTCAAAGGGATTTTAAGGATTTTCAAAAAATTCAAAAAAGTTTTAAGATTTTGAAGTAACTTGAAAACATAAAAAATGATTTCGGATCCTTTAAAATCTGTTACATCTCCAGAAATCTGCTAAAATTTCATGAAATCCCTTGAAACTTTGTGAAATCTCTTGAAATCATTTGAGATCATTTATTCATCAATTTTACAGCAGTTCAGAAGATATACCTATACAAAATATGTACTGAAATATCGACTTCTGTTTCATATAATCACCGCAGTCCCTCCCTTTAATTATCACATGGCTATAGAGACAAGACACGTGAGGGCAGACTTCTCCATGAGTATATGTAGTGCTTTCTCATTTTACCTAAAAGCGTCAGTGACGACCTTTACGAAGACCTTCTGCAATAAGGAATCGCGTGTTCCATTTAGAACCTATATGAGTAAGAAGTTTTCTACTTTCTTAAAACTGAAATTAGGTATCGCACTGAAAAATTATTATTTCCTTTTTTTTATGCCTATAATTATTTTTCTGTAATGATATTTCTATAATAATTTCTCTACAATGATTTTTATGATTTTTCTATAATGAGTTTCCTAAAAATATTAAAATACTAATGATTTTCCTATAATCGAGAAAAAATATGAAAAAAATTATACTGCATGATTTTCCTAAAATATTTGTTTGTAAGGGTGTAAAACTATGTTCTGGGAAAATACTGAAAATTCTTTTTATGTACAAATTACTGTTCTTACCAGTAGTATAAATGAGTACAGTCGGCCTCTTTGATTGTGGAATTGTCGGCACTGTGGGTCGTCCAGCTTTCACCTCGACCGACATTTTTGGTCCTGGTTCAATAATTTTCCTGAAACAAAAGCATCTTTTTTTTACTCTGAATTTATAGACAGACATTTTTGTAAAGTTGGATGTTTATTCTATTCCTCGATACAAATATTAGTGATGGAAGAGGATCTGCTGTTTGTACCGAAATAGCTGAATTTTTTCAATATGAATAGACTCTGCCTATTTATCATAATTTATTTAATTTTTACGTCTACTTCTTCAGTTTCTCTCTTCCGTAACCACCTGCTCAGATTACGAATAACTTTGCATAATATATAATGTGTATCTCATTTCAAATCTCAGTTTCTCTATCTGACTATAATCACATGCAGATGTATGTCGTGCATATTACCACAAGGTACAACTTCTAGAACTGAAGGACGTTTGTTGGGACCTCTAGCTTTGCTATGAGCTTTGAGGGACAATATCACGAAATCTAGTTTTAGCAAGGGCTTATTTCTCCGGTTTCCAAGGATGTTACTCACTTGTCTCATTTTCCTTGATCCTTCATGTATAACTTCATGTATACTTTGACTAAAATGGCATTGGCTAATTATAAATGGAATTTATAAATATCATATTTTAAATATGAATTTATTGTAAAATTCATATAAATTGTATAGAAAGTGTTATTAAATGAATCCCAGATGAATTTACTGTTTTTTTTCCCCAATTTTCACACGACGCCTTTTATCGACTTCCAAGATAGTTCCCTAAAGTGCTTTTTTGGACCAACTTCCGTTTTACCACATCTTTGTGGGATTTTCGCACTTGGTATTTTTACGTTACTCAGCCTTCTTCAGCGGATTGTACTTTCTTCTATTGAAAGAGAAGTGGGATGTTTAGAAGAATATAAGACGCGGTGAAGTGAGAATAGGATAAAGGTCGAGTGGTCCAAGTTTGTCGGCAGACCATTCACTACCTCTACAATGCAGTGTGCTTCCACTTCCGATTTTCTGCTTTTGAAATAGGGTCGTCACTTCCAGTGACCAAATCAGATTTTTGAGCATTTGAATCAAAAATCAATGGTCTTCTACTTCCATGTCTATAATGTAATTCTAGACACGAACCTTTTGAGCAGAGAAAAAAAATTTAGATAAAAAAATTTTATGAAATAAAATAAAATTGATGATTGATGTTTGATGTAGTATTCTGAAGTATTCGAAAAACTTGAAATTCGAAGAATTCTAATAAAACTGATGTAACCCGCATTCATTTAAATATTGCCATAATTTTTCCCTTTTTACGCTCCTCTTTTCCCTGTAAATTTAAAGCATGGCATCGTTCCATACTCACTTTAATCGAGTTTTTCTCATGCCAGAAAACACAAGCTTTCATCCCGTCGGTTTCTCTCAAGGGACACGGATCCTGTCTCGGATCCTGTCCACGTTAGGGTAATATAGTGGAGCAATATTCACCTAACCGCGATAAAGGTAACGTAGACAGAAAGAGAGTGAAAGTGAAAGATATATGTACAACATGTCTGGCATGTGAACGCCTCGTTAATAGCATCTTAGCTATAGCGGATTATTTCCACATAAATTTATTTAAATAACTACCAAAAAACACGCGCGTGATTATTTTCTTTTTCTTCTTACAACTTGAAATCATTCAAGTGATTTTTATGAAATTCAACAGATTTTTAGGAGTTTTTAAGAGATTTCGTAGAATTCTAAGGCATTTCCGGATATTTCGAGGGATTTAAAGAGAATTCAATAGATTTTTAAAAGATTTTGTGAAATTTTAAAGGATTTCATGGCATTCAATGACTTTAATAAACTTTAATAACTTTAATAGATTTTAAAGGATATGAAGGGATTTTAAATGTAATCGTAGAATTTTAAGAAATTTCTAGGAATTTTAAAAGATTTTAAAGAATTTTAAAGGTAGTAGATAGTTGTCAACAATTTTACCGAGAAAGGAAGGCGAAGTGAAATTTGCAAATAATAGGATTAGCATTGTAAGGAGGATTTTTAGTGGAAGTACTCTCACTGAACTATGCGAGTAATGCACATATACATATATGTAAACGCAAACCACTTCGAGATGCATAATACTTCTACTAATGAAGCATGCATGAGTTAATGTAGCATGACAATGCTTAACTATCTTAACTGTGTCTCATTTAGTTAAATGTACTAAAATGTGCTGGTTGTTTGTTATTATTATGTCTTTCTTTCATAATAACTCAGCAGCAAAAGTTTAAGTCTTATGTGTAAAAGTTTTAGTTATATAATGCCTTTAGTTTTAATTATGCACAGTCAAAATTTTCGTTTTAGTTTTAATTATGTACAGTATGCCTTAACATTTTTTCTCTACGCATGTAGAGTGTAAATTATTAATTATTAACCTTTGGGTTTATAAGCGCCTCAAATTTTTTATGGAAAAGAGAGGTATGTTTTAACACCTCTTTAAAATCTCTCAAATTTAAATCCACTCAGTTCAATAATTGGATTCCACTGGATAACCTTTGATAATAGAAAAATGAGGGAATATACAACTTCATTTATCTCGAAATCATGACATAGACGTCATGATTTATAAGATCGCTTTTGTCTGTTATACTAATATATTCTTCATATTTCGTAAAAGCGAAAAATTTGCAAAGACCCAACTCATCTCTGGCTTGTACGGTTTAAAATGATCCGCTTATGTGTCTGTTGAGATACATAAGCCCTTTAAGCAGAACATATAGTATTTGAACAGATCAAAGTGTGGCTGGGTATAATCTGCTGAAGCGTAAGTATCAACCCGATGATTGTGTGCAACCTCTCAAACGTTCATCCCGAGTGATTGAGCGATGCTTCAAGCTGTACCTACACATTCCAGTTTTCTGAACACGTGAAATACACTCTGATTGTTCATGAAATTCTAGTTATATAAATAAGCTGAGTAATAGAAGGTAAAATGAGACAATTACGGAAATTTTTATTAAACATGTAAGACGCACTTTATTTTTGCGTGTAAGTTTTGTTTAAGTTTCAACTTTATTGGCATTAAATCACAATGAAAATATGTCAAACCCACTTGTTGACGTAAGTTAAAAACATTCGCAGAACTTTTCAAGCTCATCGTTAATTCGATCGATCAAAAGGACTATGGTCTTTACTCTTTGAAAGAGGGAGGGAGACTGATCGGTTTCTAAGATAAATATATATATATATATAAAATATATATATTCTACCTATAGACTCATGTATCCCTCAAGATTCGCTTATCTCCAAGACTTAGTTGTTAGTTTGAACTCTTATTGGGAATTTCACGAAAGATAAACAGTTTTTTCTGAGTTTTTTTGTGAGAGACCGGGATTAGGGTAAAAAAAACTTGGGTAAATGGGTATAACTTTGAACAAGAAGCTCATAAATTAATGTGTTGAATTAATACGTGTTTCAGATTTTTATTCGGCGATATGATTATAATCATTATAATTATAATTATTAGATGATAAAATCTTTTTCTAAAGCTCACTATGAGGTAGGAATTAAAATGAGTAATAAATTGGAGTGGATAGCTAGCACTGATTATTTAAGTAATGTAGTTATTACTAATGGAGATTTTTCAATTTATAATATTTTAATTACTCTGACATGAGATATATAACAGATTTATTAAAAATCGATTTCATTTTCTAAATGCGGAATCTCTCTGATTTTAAAGAAAAGATTGAGAGAGACATAATTCCATATTATTTTTAAAACCTGCTCGCACCGGATTTTTCTTGTGGAAAGTAAGCCTAGATAAATAAAATCAGAATGATAAGATTGATAAGACATAAAACGTTTTTAAAATATGTCGAAACTATAGAAACTATAGCTACTATATCGTACTTTCAATTTTCGAAACGCTTCTGATGAAAAAGTAACGGTAAAAAAGGTACATGTAACTGTATAAAACTTCCATTACATGCTTTATAAAATTACATCTGAAATTTCCAATGAGATTTTCAACAGATATTGCAGTTTGATTAAGTTTATACTGTGAAGGTGGAGCTTGTTGCAAATCTTTGCCAGACACTCTGCAATTTATATACCTTTCTTCGAAATTGTCAACTCTCATTGGAAATTCATTTGAAAAAGGGTGAATGATTGGAGACATCCTATGGCCGGCAATCAGAAGCAAATTGCATCAATTTCATCATGACCCGACTTTCTTGAAACTACATCTATATTCCCTAGTGGATTTCACTCCTGGAGACTTTGCGAGATCTATTTTCGATCAAATACTCGAAATTAAATCAGAAAAAAAGAAATTTCAGGGTAAATCAAAAAAGAAAGGTAAAAAGTCCTTAATCTTTTTTAACTATCTTTTTGATTCCCTTTTGATTCCCTTGACAACGAATCGTTTTTGACAACGTGTTCCATAGTTTCGAGATATATGGTAACATCACTTTTTTTTTAGATAGGAATCCAGAGTTTTAAAAAAGTTTAAATTATATGACTTTAAAACTCATATATTCCCTGAAATTGAATTTTATAATTCAATCGATTTCCGCCTCTTTCACTCACTATCCCTTTCTTCGTTTACAGATTCATAAATCACCTTGAAGGCAAAGCAATATATCTTTGCAATATCTAACTCTTTGACCTTCGGTTAAACATTTGTATAATACTTTTGCGACACCTTATTTACAATTACTGAATTTACTCTCAGTCACGCCTGAACTGAAAATAAAACCGTATTTCTCAATGCCAAGGGGAGTGATATATATTCTAAAGAGGGTATTTACCATACGTAAAAATCTATTACGTTAATTAAAAATTCGTGCTTTATCATCATTTTGAAGATAAATACAAGGAATTTCCTCTTCCTTTCTCGAGGATGATGAAATTTAATGCAAGGCAAAATTTCTAAGTTCGTGCCCACAACTCCAGTCTCAAGATCAAAGGATTTTCAAAGGTTCTAACAAACCTTGTCAACCTGTTCGATTTTTTAATTAACGAACAAATTACGTTAGAAAAAAGTAATGGTCGCTGGAAATTTGATTTAATTAAACAATGTATTGATTGGTCTGTCTATTGTCCTCATTCTCTCTATAAACCCCCAATTAGCGTTTCTCATAAATCTGTCCGAATAATAATCTACAGCATACCATCTATAGTTATAATCCTAAGGAATTTCGATTACTGATATACACGTAGATCAATAATCGTGAGATTATACCTGAAGAATAGAATTAATTCCCCAAAAGCCGGATAAATTAACTAGTGCTTTGTTATTCTTACAGTACAATCATTTATAAGAAATTAAGATAGCACCTTCCTGAATTTTTCATCCAAAGTTTAATCGTTTTTTCTCGTTCATGATATCACGTATTCAGTGTTTCAAATCGTGTCATATTTGTTTTCTAGTTGCAAACAATGAGAAAGGAGAAATTCGAATGCATATCTGCATGTCACACATTCTCCTTTATTTACTAGAGAATAAACAACGAACCTAGCCGCACATTGATTGTAGAACGATGTTAAACTCGGTAAATTTTTCTATGCCCTGAAGCCGTAAGAGAAAAAACATTGTCAGCAATTATAAAATGTCAGCAATTGTACATTTGTAACAAAAAATGTTTTTTTTTTTGTGCGTTACCAAGAGATCTAAAATATAGGCAATTTATTTATGGAAATTAAATTCAGTTCAATCCTTGATTTAAATTTTTGTATTCCCTTTAATTAAATGAAATCCTGCAGATAAATCACTTATGCATGTTAATTATATCACAGAGCTGTTCGTCCCTGCTATAATTAAAGTTCACCGTGACGGTTTTACATCGTCGGGTCGAACAACAAAATTAATTTTAATTAAACGTCTAGTCGCGAGAAAAGTAGATGAAAATTCAGTACTAGAACTGGAAAAGTACTGGAGGAAAAAGTCGATAAATTAATGAGAAGAATTATTCATTTTCGTCTGCACGTGTTTAGAGACCTTTTTCCTGAGTCAATTCCCGGAGTCTATTTAATTTTTATGAACGGGAAAGAGGTTTAAAACGAGTTTAAATTGTGATATGGCATATTTTATATTCGAGTATAGTTTGAAGACCTCTGTATACATTTTTCACTATCAGCAAAAATACAAGATACTCTATTTCTGTTCAATTGGATCATAAATTCTTCGTTTTCTGTGTATATCACGACTAACTGCTAGAAACCATTTCATTAGAGCTTTGAACTTCGCACTGACAATGGCAGGCAATATCGAACAGTTGCACGACCCAAATGATATCGCTGTACAGATGCCATTACAGCAAATTCTATTTATTTCAGGATATGGATAGCATCTCGTCCTAGTTTTGATTCGTCCATTTCAGTCGCTCTTTTGGCACTTTGAATTGATTTCATATTTCGAGTAAACTCTAATGTAAGGAAAGCTTATCAAAAGATTGAATGCGTTGATTAGATACATAAACCTGAGTTTTTACATCTTTATAAAAGAGCATTTTCAATAATACATCAATCTGTCCTAATCACATAGATAAATAAATAAATATATGTATATACGATTTTATATAATCCATCAAAATTTACTTCATTTATAACGAAGAACAATTTTCCACCCTACCATTTACGTGATCAAGAAATTTGCTTATTTAGGGTGCGTAAGCCCCAGCAAATAACATTTCTAAAAAAAATTCCATTAATGTCAAACAGCCAGGCAATCATTTATGGCTTTTGTCAGTTTTTTTTTATAAAAAAGTACCTCGTCTTTGAATTTTGTATTGGAAAACTCTACAGAATTTTCTGTCAATAGCCTTTGAGTTTATTTACAGAGAAAGTTAGTTTCTTCTAAAAAAAAAAAAGGAATTGTTAAGATTGCGATACAGAATTCTTGATCGAACTGCTTTATCTTGGAGTAGTTTCCGAGCAACCCCATAAAGTCGCCCCCATGTTTAGAGTGGGTAATTTCTTCTCTTTCAAAACAAAATATAAAGATCGTTAGTTTTGTAGTAGAAAGTTCAGGTCAACGCTATTTCTTAGCAAAGAAAAATGTCAAGGTTTTCGAGTACTCTTAGAAAATCACCGCGTGGGATAAAGTATTTTTTGATTTTCATAAGATTTGACTTCCCCCTAAGAAAAATAAAAAAAAAATAGAAAAAAAGATATAAACTTAAAAATAGTTAGCACAGTGCCCTTAATTTCTAGACTTTCCAGCTCCTAATATGAATGTAACTTTTTCTTGACACTCTAAACTTTCCTCTAAAGTTTTCTTGCAGTATTTCCACTCAGTGAACCCTTACTTCTAACTCTTTTTATTTATCTTAATAAGTAACAATATGAGACACAAAAATGTACTTTTTTGAAGAAAATTACTCTAAATTTACTCGGTATAAAGGAATTCTGCAACTATACGAAAAATATTTTCGCCATTCATGAATTTTCAGATCGTTTAGATGATAAAAGTTCATTCAATGAATGAGGGGTGGCTGCGCGTACGACCTACGCAAAATAATGAATTTTTCAGGAGTCTAAAAAAAGACCCTCCCACTTCTTCCATTTATGGTTGAAAAAATCTCGTAAAAGCAGGAAAGTTAGTAAAAGCGTTCATGAAAATTTTGCTTTCCATTTTCCTATCTAAAAAAAGCAATATTACCATATGTGTCGAAAATATCGAAAACAATATTGTCGCAAACGTGATTGGTTTTTTGAAAATTGCGCACATTGTGTGAAAGAGCCAAATTTGAAAAGTATCTTCAAATTATTTTTGTTGTCAAAACGATTGCTGTCAAACAGTTCATAGACACCGAATACGAATTTTACAAATTTTATTGAAGTTCTAGAAATTATTAAAAGATTTCACGGTCCGGAAAAAAATTCAATCTAGTTCAGGAGTTGAAAAAGGTAAATATGAAAAAACATCCCACTCTATGAATCGTCAATATTTAAAGGCAAAGCAAATAAATGATGAAAGCGTATAAATACACAGTTGAATCTTTGTTTCAAAATGAGATAAAATAAGTTCTCAAAATGAGACAAATATTTCTCAAAATGAGACAAAATTTCTCAAACTGAGACAAATGCTTTTCTGAAATTATCGTCCGCGCTATAAAAATCGGAACTGCGGTTTTTATATCAAAAAAGTTAGGTCAAATGCCTAAAAGTTTTATTTCTATCATGCGCTTCTATTTGAACGCTTCTGACGCATTATCGAGTCAGACTGGCTTTCGAGATCTGGGTTAATGAGGAAGTAATGCTGATGTGCAAAGACAGTGAGTAGGAGAGAGAGAGGGAGAAAAAAAAAAACGAAAATAACTAAAACCATCTCCGCTCAGGTGCATTAAAATGTTCCCGGACCTTTTTTCCTTTACCCTCGTTTTATAGGGAGAAGAAGGAAAATTCTTTTGTATGATATATTACGTTATTTATCAGTCAGTAGAAACAGAACAGAGAAGATATTCTGAAGAAGGTTCCACGGGCAATAAATTGTGAGAGAAAGTATTTAAAGTCAATCCATTCAATAGGAAAATCTGAAACGGTATCTTTACAATATTTCTGGAATTTAAAGGCAAACATCATGAAATCACGCAGGATTTTGAAAGAAACGAGAACTTGAGCAGAAGGAAAAATTTGTTGATCCTTTTCCAAGATATCTCTAAAAACGACAATAATTTTTCTATTATTTCGCGAACTTCCGAAAGTTCATGCAAAACCCGCAAAAAGTGTTTCAAATGAGAAGCGATTCATTTCTTGGAATGAAAAATAATTAATCTATAATTAATGAATAACTAGCTCACATCATTCCCAAGTAAATCTCGAAATTCAAGATTATTTCAAGAAGGACTTTGAATTATTTCGTATTAACTTTCATTATCTTAAGCCAACAATCATATGGTTCTTCAGCAATGTATACATTAAAAGGTGTAATAAAAGTTTTGTTATAGGATCATGATTATTATTTAGTCGAAGCGTATACTTGAAATATACAAATTAATCTCAAATAATAGAAAATTTTAAACTGAAATGTACACTGATTCTATACACACACTTTGAAATGCCATGTGTATTCAAAATTCCGGAAAATAAATATTAATGCTGTACGATAAAATAAAATCTCGACTTTTGCTTTTTATTCTTATTAGATGTGATCAGCATGACTAATTTTCGTATAATCATTTTATGTAATAAAATAATTATAATTATAATTATAATTATAATTATTATTTTATAATTTTATGTATAAATTATCTAATAATTTAAAAGCATTATACAGTTTCAAACATCTTAAGGGTGAGGTATCAAAAATTATTGTGTTTTTCACAAACAGTGACACGTAATCTTCATTATTTAAAAAATTTGATTGCTTATGAGGAATAATAAAGTAATAAATTTATGTTGTTTACTTAAATTTAATACTGTGTTATCAAATCTTGGTTAGTATATAAAGCAGTGAATATATTCCGATTCAACAGTCACAAAAACTAAGAAGTCAGTTTTAAAACTTCGAAAAAAATGAAGATCGTTATTAGCACTCTATTCCTTATCTTTATGGTTCTCCTCAGTTCCATTCGTAAGTCTCATACAATACAAGACAATATTATTATTATTATAAGTAGTTAGATTTTTCCTTAAAAATTTGGACTATATATTAAGCGGATTAAGCCCTTAAGTTTGAATGTGATTTTAAAATTGTTTCCTTTTTAAATCTCCAAAAATATTCAAAATATTTTGAAATCTGGTGTATATTCTGTGTAATTTCTTTTGTAATTTTCTTTTTCAAATTTCAATTTTCTTACAGAATTAAGTTCACAGTCTCAACAAGAAAGGAATGAAAATAATGCTCCTCGCCCCTTAGTTCAGGCTCGTCCAGGAGCAGTACCAGTAAGAATTACTTATGATAGACGCAGGCCAACATATACAGTTCGGCGCAATATACCAGCTGGTACACCTGTAATATTGCCAAATGGAGATCATCTTATATCAACTGGACTTGAACCAATTGGTATATACTTTGATCCTGAAAATAACCATATACGTACAGCCCAAGGTCGATTTGTGTCCCTGAGTCCTGAGGAGCGCGAGGGTAAGTAACAGTAAGTTCATATAGGATTCACATACATACAAAATTTATGTACCTATAATAATACACTTGAATAAAAATTTCATAGAGAATTGCGTATTTTGTTGCATTTAATTTCGTTTTATTGCAAAATATGTAGGGTGCCCGAAAAAAGTGACTTTTTGAATTTAGTGAACGCTACCCTCTAAATTTCTTCAGTTTGTTGAAAAAATATTGCCATAAATTTTCTTTTATTTTTAAAAAATTGTTTATAAGTTCCGCTAGACCGTTTTATGTCTGAGAATTAAAATTAATTATTTAAAGAATTCGAAAATTTGTAATTTTATTACAATTAATGGTTTGAAATGGCCCCTAAACATTTTTTTCTTTAAAATGAATAATAATGAATTCATAATTAATAAATAACTAGCTCGCATCATTTTCAGGTAAATGAGAGATAAAAATAAAAATACATTTCAAAGTACTATGGGAATCTTTAATCCACATAAGAAATGTGTATTTGATGTCTTTCAAAATTCAAGATTACATAATTCAAGGACTTAGACTTTCTTTCGTAGTAAGCTGTTAATAAGTTCGAACTTTATTAATTTTCATTATCTTAAGCCAACAATCATGGTTCTTTAACAATGTATAAATTAAAAGGTGTAATAAAAGTTCTGTTATAGGATGGTGATTTATTATATAAAGAACAGAATTATTATATTATTGTATTATTATAGAGAATTCTGTGTGAATTTTTTAAAAATTAAATAATTTCTCGAGATTGTCTTATGATAGACACACACTTTGTTTCAACAGACAAAGTCAATATTTTTTCCTTAGAGTCGAGAAAAAATATCGCTCTCTTATCTCGTTATAAAACTTAAATTAGTAACGATTACGACAACGATAAACTTTTCTTTTATAAAAAACACGAGACCTAAAATTGTATTCTTTTAAATATAATAGTTTCATTTGATTTCCAAAGAATTCTAAAGCAGTTTCATCCATGCTCTAGGATCACTCCCAAAATCAAGCCCTAAGCATAAAAAAAATCATAATATACAATCAATTTTATATATAAACTATCTAGTATTTTAAAACATTATAAAATTTTAGACATCTCCAAGTTGTGCGAACCAAAAATGATTATCTGTCTCTCACAAACAGTGAGTGATGCCTAATGATGTTAGTGATGCCTAATCTACATTAAATTAAATATTTTATTGTTATATGAGGATTTACAAGGTTTCTCAATCACAAAAACTCAGAAGTCAGTTTTCAAATTTCGAAAAAAATGAAGGTCGTTATTGGCACTCTACTCCTCACCTTTATGGTTGTCTTTAATTTCATTCGTAAGTCTACAAGATAATATTATTATCATAAGTAATTAGATTTTTCCTTCAAAATTTGGACTATATATTAAACCCTTCAGTTTGAATGTGATTTTAATATTTTTTCCTCTTTAAATCTTCAAAAACATTTAAAATCTTTTGAAATCCTGAGAATCATTCAAAATTCGAGTGATCAATTCCGCAATTTTTTCAGTGTGATTTTTTTTATAAATTTATTTTTAAAATTTCCATTTTCTTCTTAAAGAATTAAGTTCTCAGTATCAAACAAGGTCAGGAAATAATGTTCTTTCACCTCGTACATCAACAGTTCCTGTGACTTTTTCTTATAAAGAACCTTATTAAAATATTTAATTCCGCTTCACATAATTAAATAGTTATCTACTAAATAATAAATTAAATTAAATTAAATTAAATTAAATTAAATAAACTGTTATCCACTAAATATCTATCACGAATGAGTTCAGAGAATCAATGGATAAAAAGAAATATTCATACACCTTTAAAAATACACGCAATTTTTTTTAAAGATTTGTTTTTAAAATAGAACGATAAAATAGTTTTAGAGAAAGAAAGAAGTGACTGAACCAGGTTTGATTCTCAAATCTATTATCGGGAGAGAAATAATGTTTTAAACCGGGCCGATCGATTCTGGGAGAAATACGTTATTTGAAGCACTCATCGATTATGCAAGTTAAACACGTAGCGGCAGAGTTAAAAAATTCTCCCTGAAAACCTGGAGATATATTTGGCACAATTGGGTAAACATTCAGTTCGCAGAGATATAACTGCAAAGATCACGAATATTTCAGATCATGATTCTTAAAAATAACAATAAAAATTTTTGTACTACCAACTATATGATCTGCGCGCTTTTTACGCGATTATAATTTTTCGATTCTGCACATATTTTGCTAAAAAGTTTCAGAGAATTCTAAACAATTTGATATCAAAGGATTTTAAACTATTTTCGAATATTTAACATATCTAGAAAGAAGAGTAAATAAGAAAACAATATAAAACACTTTATGAAATGTTTTATTGTCATTGACTTTTCACAGATTCTCTCTTTACTTTAAACCTTAACATCATCTTAACTTTGATAAACTTTACCACGATCTTCTATAGGAACCTGGCAAAAGTTTCAAGAGCTTGTCTCGTTATCGGATTCGCATCACACAATATGTCGATACATTCGCAAGAACTTCATCTTACATAGGAAATTGATTCCTCTTTAATAGTTCATTTCATCAATGACATAAAGCCCTTAAAAACCTGAACCATTATTATAATATATAACGAGATTTTAACCACCATATCATTAATAACTTGAAAAGTGATAAGACAGCTTCCAATTTGTAATTTTATGCTTAAAATGTTCTTAAAATTAGATTTAAGACATTTTAGAGTCGACTCTGCATCGGAGATGTTTCAAGCCTTCTATTGTTCTCTTATATACATGTTGAACCTATAGAATTTAGGAGCTCGAAACATATACCTAAGACTACATGTATACCGCTAATGCACCGAGGACAACGCAACCCGTGTGGAAATGTGCCCAGATTAGCCCATACTATAATTGGGCGCCAATGTGTGCCCAAATGGGTAGCCCAAATATGAAAAAAAATTAAAAAGATTCGATTGTTTTCATTATATAATTAAATAAATGCAAAGTGTGATTAATACTGCCCTTTTTTCAATAATTCATATTCCTGAATTATTAAACCTAAAGTTTCTAGAGCCAGTCACTGTTTAGTTTATACTTAAGTTTTTTTCTAGCTTAGAAACGACGAAGAATAATTAAATTTAAGATTTGATATCGATTGGTTCATGTTTTAAATATGTTTAATTATAATTAATCCACAATTTGTTCATTTGTTAAATATATCGATCCGTTCATATGTAAAGATTAAAAAAAAGCAATAAATCTTGTTTGTGCAAAAACAAGTTTTCTTTGTAATATACTTGACATAAAGATTAACCAATTTTAATATTTTATTGTTAAATGGTCAGTCCACATTCAGCCCAAATAATAACTGGGTAGAAAAAATATTGCCCAACTTGGGCCCAACTAGTTTCCCCTAATATGGGTTTTAGTTGGTATGAGCGTTACAACCCAAAATGGGCCCCACTTAGAGATCCCACTTGGGCCCCAGTTGGTACTTGGGCAAACTATTTGGAACCCAGTCTGGCCCCAGTCGATTTTTCCACACGGGAATGACCAGATGGAGCACGTATTCGCCAAAACTATGTATGCTCATAGTTAGGTAATATCCACCATAACTCCATACATTACGCTATCAATGAATTCGTACGCCACACAGCTTTTCAGTCCGACGTATACAGTAATAGGTCCACCATTCGCTCGATTAATCTCTAATACATGTGTAACAAAACGGATATCAACTGCAGCAAGCATCAACGGATCCTTTCATTGACTGTTTCCACTTTTGGGGAATTGGCATGGGAATTGTAACAGGGGCAGATTATTAGAGATTTAGAGAATTCATATTATATTCCAAGGTACTTATGACGTGCTATTCTAGTTTCAATTATACGTTTGTATTGTACTTTTGTTATTTTATAAATAAACTTCCTAAAGAGGTTTTAAGTATATTTGAAAATGGTTCACTACATATGCTTTATGCATCATATATGGTTTTCTTTTATTTTATTTGTAGTTTTCTTTATGGTAGTTTCTTTATAACTTAACGATGGAAATACATAAAGATATTTTAGGGATTCATAACTGAAACATAAAATTTTAGTGGTGCTTGAGTTTTTTTATTCAGGCACTTGTAATACGTATCAAATTTTAGTGCAATTTACTTTAGTAGAGTAATTTACTTTAGTTAGTCATCGCCGATCTTTTACCTTTTCAACTTTTTTCAGATATTTTGGGAATTTTTCACTTTTTTTTCATAAATACAGTTAAATTTTGTGAGAAATTGTTAAGATTGGAATTATATAATAATTTTGGGTGATTTGCAGATTGAAAAAATTTTTCCGGATAGTCAGTCAAAACGTTTTTGTCACTTGCAGTTTTAAATTCCTGGAAATTCCTTAAATTCAATTAAAAGGTCTTAAAATCTTTGAAAATCTTGAAACTTTAAATCATTTACAATCTCTAAAAATTCTTTTTAATATTTTGAAACCACTGATAAAATTCCTTCAAATTTCTTAAAACCAACTCAAATATCTTGAATCATAAGATGGATTATATCTTGTTAAATCCCTTGAAAATCCTTAAAATCTCTTGAAATCCCTTAAAATGTTTTTATTTTTTTCTTAAATCTCTTAAAACCTTTTGAAATATTTTGAAATCCGTTCTAAACCTTTGGAATCTATTTAAATAACTTCAAATTGCTTGAAATCCCTTAAAATCATTCTTAGTATCCTTTGAAATATTTTGAAATCCCTTCAAATCCTTTGAAACCAGTTTAAATGACTGTAAATCGCTTAAAATTCTCTAAAATCATTAAAAATGTCTGGAAATCTTACGAAATTTTTTGAAAGTCGTTTGAACTTCTAGGAATTTATCTTGATATCGAATTGAATTCTTTTCAATTTACTTTGACTTCTTTATTGTATTCTTCTGAAATTGTCAAAAATTTTCTTACTTTCCTCTTTAAATCTCTTTTAATCACCTTGAATTATTATTATATTATTATATTTTGGTTGCATAAGCTTCTTTTAATTTTATGTTACCTATTTCTCACCTATTTTGATAAAAAAAATTCACGTATTCATTTTTTTTAATGACAATACTGTGACAACTCCGATAAATTTTTTCCCGTAAATTACAATTATTGCAAATACAAACTTAATTTAAAAAATTCCTTTCCTTCATTTTGTTTTGTTTTTTGCAAAGAACTATGCATCACGCATTGTAAATCGAAATTTGGGAAAAATAGAATAAGAGATTGACGAGATTTCCATGGAAAGGAGAAAATAAAGGCGTCGATTTATCATGGCGTAAAGCCTCGTGCATTGTGCCACGAGGTCGTTAAAAGTTGTCTTGAAATCGCTCGAGAAAATACTGTATAGATCTTGGCGAGGGAAAGTTTAGGCAAAATAATATATTGTTTTCATATATGGAACAGAGGATCAAGTGTGGGAAAAAGTAACGGAAGAACAGATGCAATTTATCGAATCCTTTAAGTTTGAATTGAAGCCTTGCGGAAGGAAAGAGAAGACATATACATCAGGACAGAGAAAAAGTGTCGATGTCTAACTTGGAATGAATCTCCAACTTTAAATATTGCCAGTTGTTCTTCTGAGACATTGTCGAGGAATCGAATATAGTTTTTTGATACAGAAATACGGAAATGGGCCGTCGCTTTGAGAGGTGCCTTATATATCGTTTTATTGGAATAACGTTCTGGAAATAGGATAAATAGAAGAAATGGGATCTTTTATTTCTGAACGAAAGCCAGAGTTAGCGAATGAAAAAGAGGAGTACACATGCAGAATCGGATAGAGAATAATGAAAAAGCTTGCGGCAAAGTATCGCGAAGGTTTAAGCTTTCATGTTTGAGTTTCAACCTACGAGGAAATTTACCCAAGGTATTTATGGGTTGTTTTGGGTAAAGTGTGCTGCACTGTAACTAACGAGGTGGTTACTCTCTGCGAATTTCGCATTGTATTTTTTAACCTCGAGGAAAAGAAGCTTTTTTAATTGAAAATACGTTCAAGGAATTCTTACTTTTATTTACTATTATTTAGTGTGCGAGAAATGACATTTGAGAAGCCTTCAGCTTCACTCAAATTTCAATATTTATATGCAATATTCAAAGGCTGGGGTATAAAAACGAGTAAAGTTCAAAGGATGGATTATTCACCTATTTGAATCACTATACATAGATGTATGTAATCTTCAATGATGTATTCAAGCGACCTATGGGCTATGTGCGAGTTCAGTTTTTATTTTATTTGAAAAGCGCGGAGTGAATAAATCGACTTTTCGCGCTCACGTGCCATGAATAAGGATGCTGTGGGCATAAGGATCCAATAATTCTTGAACACGTCTTTCACTATATCTAGAAAGACCGATATCTCACTCTCTCTAATGAGGGTATTATCCTTTCAGAAAAAGATTACATTTTTCTTATCTTTTATATTGGATTACGACTTACGACAAAGAATCGATATATGTATGCAATTTATAAAGTATATATTCTCAAAATGACCTGTCATATTTTTACTCTCACAGGCTGCACTTCTTTTTATTATTATAAGGGGTTGATTCTTAATTTTTCAAATAAGAATCTTCAAATGCTTATTACAATTTTAATTAGATACTTATTTAATCCATACCAAAAGATAATGCCAATTAAAAAGTTTTCACTGGGTGGATATTATAGTTCAAGTACTTGTCGCAAAGTTGAAATGTGATATTAATTAAAAGGACTATAGAACGTAACTGTTCAGTCGATATTGGAAAATCTTCTAAAACTAAACTACTAAAGAAGGCAAATATTTTATATGATTTCGGATAAAATTTGAATCGATAAGGAATTTGAATAATTTAAATCCACATTTTATATATAGTTTTCTATCTTTCTACGATGTTTTTTATAGAGTAATAAAAAGATTCACCAGTTATTAATTAAGCATCTTAAATTATATTTATTATCATACTTTTACATATTTCGTATAATCTTAAGTACCAAACAGAAAGACTTATTTCGCTCATTAGTTTATTTATAGAAAATAAATAATTTTGTTAAATGTTTTACTTTCCCAAATATCTTTGGAATTTAGTTTAATTTAATTAAAAAGGTCACATCTTCAATCCACTTGAAAAATGAGCTTAAAATGAATTGCGTGCCTTTCACAGGTGATATTTTGAGAAAGCTTAAAGCAAAGTGACGTTTAAAAGTACATCGTGTCGAGTCTTTCAAAAACGTCAGAGAAGCTTAGGCGGTCTTCAAACTTTTAAAAGCCTAGAAACTGTATAACATTTCCAAAGACGGAAGAAGTTAATATAAAATTTTACTTTAATTATTATATTATTTTGATACACAATATTAATGTCTTTGAACTATAAATTGAGTAAAAGATTTGCAGTGTCTATTCGTACCGAAAAAATTCGGTTATTTGTATTGAAATTTCGATATACTCGATACCTTTCCATCCTCGATATTTTTACCGAAAAATTCCAGCTAATCGTGCGGAAATATCTCCACGCATAGCTATATTAATTAAATTCTATTTATTAAAAATTTTTTCACAGATTGTTTGATACAGATTCCGGAATTTATTACTTCGCAATCTCAAAAATATTTGTTTTTAATTCATCTGTGCGAACTTCTTTTTTTAACAAATGCTCGCGCAGGTATATTCAAACTGCAAAAATCAGGTAAAACGAGAAGTTCGAGCAAACTGAGAAATAACAAAAGAAGACTTGAGCAAAATTGAGCGTATTTCACGATCGTATTTCATCTCGCCGTGCAACACTAAATTTTGCAAGGGAATTTTCCTTGAATCTGAAGAATTTATTTGAGCATTGCTGGTACGAGGTTGAATTAAATCTAGCACATAGCTAGGTTGTGGCTGTCGATTAATCTCAATTTACCACAGCAATTGGCACTGCCCAAAACCAATATTGTCTATTTTTTACCCTCTATAGATAAAAATTTCATTAATAGTAATAATAAACCATTTTTAAATTACAATGATTCTCTCTCGTGTAAAACGGGTTAAAGAATGCAAATCAAAAATCAATTTCAGTTGAAAGTACTCTTTCAAACATTCTCTATAGAGAAATTCCATATTAAATGAAAATTTTATTTTGAAAAGGGGATATTTTCGTTGTTAGTAACATTTTCATGACGTTGATTGGGTTTATTAGTACATCTATTCAAATAACTGAAATAATCCATAATTTTATTCGCTTTTATAAAGATTGCTCTTTCGTTTAATTTGTTCCTAATTTAGTTACTGGTTTAAGAGATTTAAAAATTAACTTTCTATTTCTGAATACATACTTTGACAGATTCTAAGAGATGGTTTCTCGCTTTAAAGGGTAAATTTTCATTAAAACAGATTCTATTCACTTTTCTGCATCTTTTCAAGTCATTCAAGCTATTGAAGAAGAAATTTGTCAAATTAGTTGCAAAGAAAATTGCAAAATAAAATGTATCCTATCTAAAAACAGTGATTTTAAAAGGATTGCTCCCAAAAAAATTTGAATAATCACAGAAAATACGAATTTTACGAAATTGATTAAAATTTTAGAATACTAAAGGAATTTTACGATATTTGTTGTAATTTTAAGTAATTTAAAGGGATTTAAAAATGTTTTATGAGATACTAAGTAATTTTAAGGAATATCTAGTGATTTTACGAAATTCATTTGAATCATAAAAAATATTAAGGGAGTTGACCAGTTATTGGGGTTTTATAGAATCTAAAGAAATTTGAAGGGATTTGGCGAGATTTCACCGGATTTTCAGGAATTTTAAATAATTTCATGAGATTTCATGGGATTTTAGTAATATAAAGGAATATCAGATGATTTTACGAAATTTAAAGAAATTTGTCGACATTTGGTGGAAGTTTAAGTAATTTCAGGAACTTTTAAGAGATTTCTGTTAGACAGAGAATTACAAGTTTCTGTAAGGGGTATTTTTTATTTCTAAGTATAAGGAGTGTAATTTAGCGATAAAAATTTAAGTATGGATTCTCGTTTTGTTCATTCTTGATTATTCACTAAATGTTCCAGATTTGAGTCTGCTTTTCACAGCAGAAACAATCCGTGTCTATCAAACTCGTCCAGGGGTGGTTTTCAACACGGGGAGTCTTTGCGTCTGGTGTCTGGATGTGATATCGGAAAATTAAATCGTCAACTGTCGGGGAAAATATATATACCTCTTCGGTCATTGGCAATTGGATTTCGGGATTTGGGAATATCATACCGAGGTCAATTCAACAAACCGGGTTACCGATAAGGAAGCAGGTTAAGGAGATTTGTGATCTAGAGGCATTTACAGGCTCTCAAGTCTTCAGAGTATTATGTATAATTCAAGTACTCGGCTCGAGGTAGATTGAATGTTCGATTTTTTAAAAATAACTCCGTTCATGCAGTTTTTATTCTCAGAAGCGATAAATAAGTGATGTTTTCCTTTGAGATACTTCACTCTTTTTTTATTATAAACTTAGAAATAAGCTCTTTAAATTTTTTTAAATAATTCTAAGCCCACTTTCGAAGCCTATTTTCCAACCCCCCTTTTTCAAATAGAAATTCTTCAACTGCAATCTCAAATTTTCATTTTGCCTTCTGCTCTTAGTGGAGAGGAAAATCAATTAAATTTGATTAAAAAGCACAAAGCAAACAAAAAAAAATTGAAAGGTTTGGCAGAGACACTGCCAACCTGCTATTGGAAATAGAGTATCGAAAGTCGATAGAAAGTACTGTAAAATTCTATTTTGTAATACTGTATAAAGTAAAAAGGATTTTCTTAAAGATATATTATATTATTTATTGTAATATAATAATACAACCTTGAGTATTTTTCTTTTGGTCCACACCCACGATGTTTTGCAATAAAAATTTTATAGGCACTGAGAATAAAGTTGAATGAAGTTTTAAATTAAAATATTACTTGTTTTCATAAAAACCATATGGAAATAATTTGATGAAGGTTATATAATTAATAAAATACTTTCAATTACTTAAAAGATGAGAGAAAAATGGATTACATTCAATTGAAAAGTCATATCAAAGTTAGGATGAAGACTAGCAAGAATATTTGGAATTGGACCAAGCGAAAGATTCTCAAGAAAGTTTATAAAGTAAAATTTTTCTCGTAGCTACATGCATTAACTCACCAAAAGTTCAAGAATCTCTTAAAAGTCCTTTTTCCCTCTGGATGATGTAGAACAATTTTTTTTCGATTTCCCCGTTCTTTTTCTGAGGTCGCTCATCCTTCAATGCTTTTTCACATCCGCTGTCATTGAAAGCTGTCTTCACCACAAACGAAAGATTAATTTCACACATCATTTGACTTCGGATTTGAAGATATATGTCCGTTTCAAATTACTGTACACCGTACACTGACAGTATCATTTAACATGTATAATTTGACGTATAAAGGAGATTTGATTACAGTAGAAGATATCATGTTAAAAATTGTACTTCAAATGCATAAATAACAGGAATAAAAAAGATTAATTTTACGAAAGCAAGAGATTTATTTCTAAAATGGAATTCCGTTAAAATTGAATAATGAATAGATAATCTTGAATAATGAAAGAGATTGTATACACAATTTTTGAGTGATATTAAATGCTCAATATTTTAATTGAGATAAATTTAGGTTCCGAGAATTACACTCAGGTAGTGCACTAATTCAAAGAGTTTTTTGGATATGCTCGGAACTCAACGTCCTTAATTTACTTCATGAAATTCAGTCGTCTGAGAAACGAGCAAGAGCCCTAGATACGACATTTACAATTAGTAGAAATATTTATCCCATTAGAATATTTTCTATTTCAAAATTATTTTCCCTTATGCATCGGCTGTATTTTTGAGGAAAGCGCTGTTTTTATAAAAATCAGATTTACCGATTTAGTGACTTTCCCGCCAATTTTTTACAATTTTTGCGAATTCATTATAAGAAATTTGAAATATTTATTAATTTATTCCTAATTTTGTACCGATTTGTTATTATATTTATATGTAATGTAAATTATATTATGTTTATTTTTCACAAACATTTCATAAACATTTTCTTTCAGTTTCTACCTTTTATGTTGATTGCCACGAGAGATGATAGTTGATTTGATTTTGAATGAAAAAAAAAAATAAATAAACTTCCAATTTGTGTGTTATTGTAATTTTGAAAAAGACTTTCTCTGAATATTTTCGAAATTTTGGTGGCCTCGTGTTCGACCGACAAGACCACCTGTGGAGACGCAAAGTCTCTTTGCAAAGGCTTTCGGCCAACTGATATCCAAGAAGAGCGTGAGTCTAAACACTCCAAAGCGGACATGCGCAATCATTTTAGAATATGTGAACGTTCATCATACACTAATTGACATGTGCGGGAAAAGTGGGTGCTAAAAGGAAATACAGGAAAGGAAGAATACGAATTGAAATATGTCCGAATCATTCCGAAATTTTTATCCGAACGAAACAGTTTCATTCCGATCTAATCCAAAGGAAGTTTTCAATCCCAAATCATCCGAAGCTCATTCAAACTCAATCCGAACATTTAATCCAAATGAATTCGAATCAATTCGAATGATTCCGAAAAATTTGGATTGAAAGTTCGAATTAATTCTGATTCATTTGGATTGACCGGATTTATTAAGATTGATTTTGAATGGGCTTCGGATTAATTCGAATTGAAAACTTCCTTTGGATTTACCGAAATTTAAAATTCTCGAAATTGAAAATAATTGAAATTTAAAATTCCCAAAGTTAAATATTACCGAAAATTTCCCATAAAAATTTTTATTCAAAATTTGAAGGAGAAATATTTCATAAAAATAAAACTCCTCGTTTTTCTAGTTAGATAAGTTAGACGATAAATGTGATAAAACCTTTTAGTATCAATTTGAATTTCCACTGAGAAGTCACAGATACTTGCGCGGATGCACTTAGTCTTTGAAAGCCTGTTTAAATTTTCGTGTCGATGTATCTACATTGATATGTGTGAAATGCGACGGTATATACGTGGTTCATAAAAGGGCCTAATTAATAGAGAGCTCGTTTGTGTAGAATCGCTCGTACACGATGTAATCTATTTAAACGATGTGCAGTAAATTTTTGAGTGTTGGTATACAAGTGCCTTGTATTAAGTACAGAAAATAGATCTATCTGAAAATAGGCCAGATTTCAGGAAACAAAGGCGAAAAATTCTCTCAATGATGAAAATTTTCTTTTCAGAATCATCAATTTCTTTTTAATTAAAAATAAATGAATGAAGTCTCCCGTCTAATTTGATGAAAATTGTTATACATATATTAAACGTGCTATTCGTTCTTTTTAATTAATTAACATCCACGTTTAATTAATTTAAAACATTTTTCATGAAAATGCGAAATTGACACGCAAAAGTTTCTTATTGACAAGCTGTTCATGAATAAATTCGTTTGTTTAAATGTATTTAATTAAATTTTTTATCAGAGCATAATAATTTGATAGGAGTTTTTTTACACGTCAGATGCGACATAAAAAAAGAATTAGAGCTGGAAGTAGCATATTGCTCAATTTTCCTCGGTTTCTTTTGAAGCCCCTTTCTGCAAGTTTCTTTGAACATCATACGATTCCTATGCTTGAAACAAAAGGCATTGCAACGACTCTTATACAACCTCGGAAAAAAATTATATTCACCTTTGCAAATTTTCTTGAATATCCCAACGGCGTTCTTAACCCAGCTTAAATGCAACCTACGTACTTCAATATGCAAAACTCAGTTTTCCGGAAGTAGTAATTTACCCGGTATTTTACACTGTACTACATTTTCCACCTTTCTTTGCTTCAGAGCAAGAGCTTTTTTATAGGTTTTTTCCAAAGATTATTATGAATAGGGAATTGTTTTCTACATTGTTAAAAATATGGCCAAAAAATATGGAATATTTTTTTAAGGAAAAAAAATTTGTCCTCCAATCCCAAATCACTAAACGTCCAAAATATAAACATCTTAAAATTTCTTAGAGAACCATAAGTAAATTAAACAAATTTTTCACAAAAATAATTGAACACAACTGAAAAGAATGGAAAATATTTCGAAACAGTTCGGGGTCAATTCTCGAGAAATAAAATATTAAATTTTCCATTACAATTAAGGGACTAGAGTGTAACCAGGAAAAACCGTTTGAATTATCTACAGTCTCCAATCGCAGTTTGTACCTGCGTAATAGTCTACACGTTGTGGTGTGCAAGAACACGAGATTAGCCAAATTTATAGGGTCATTACTGCCCGGGCATAATGCTTATCCATATGCCAGATGCACCGAGATATTTTTCAAAGAAACACGATTTTTTTGACTACTTAAATTAATATTGTCGGACATTACAGTTGGTAAACATAGTAGTTCAAAGATGATTCGGTACACAAGGAAGTTACGAGTCACATTCTTGTCTTCAAACATGGAAGTAGTTACACCTCAAGCCGCCTTATAAAAAGTACTGGAAGGCAAAAATATATTTACGTATAATATATTTTTAGTCCAAAAGGAGAGCAATAAATTCTCCTTCTAGAGCAAAGAAATAATATTAATTGAAGTAGAGAACTGATAAATATTCCATTGATTCTATCACCACTAACATAATTTCCATTTTCAATATATCATAGGAAAACAATGACGTTCGCAATTCAATTATTTATTGCGTTATTTATTAAGTCCACTAATATTAATTTATTTGGATTGAAGAGTGTAATAATTTAATAACTTTCTGCACGATTAGCTAATCAGATTAAAATGTCTTACTCTCAAAAATTTATTACATTACCAATAATTACAAAACTATAAAAAATGAGAATGCAATTATTTACTTACAGCCACACAATATTATTAATACATAATATAATTATAAATGTAATTATAAATGTGGAAACATGCACACATGTTTGACCCATAACTCTTGCATTGAACATCGATTTTCGAGGATTCCACTTTACTCGGTTTATATATAGACACGCGCGGTATTTCGCTGACGTTCACAATACTCAACAGATTATTTGGTTCCCACAATTTTTTATACCATTAAACTATAAAAAAGCTCTTCATCCTCTTGCATGTTTTCCAATGTGTAGAAAACGAATTCTTGATTAAGAGAACAAACGAATGATTGCCCAATAAAGTAGCAGACTAATACAAAATATTTTGTCTTCGCTAATTGAAAAATAAGACTAGAAAAATAATGTACAAAGTATTTGGCTTTCATGTTAGTTTCAATTTTTAAAAAACTAAAAAAAATCAATAAAGGTCCAACTACGCAAGGGATTCGGGTGAAAACGGTAAACCGATAGTATTGATGTTTCGAATAGTCAATTTATTCAGTATTTCACTGCGCGTGATATGTAAAAGAGGGAAGCATTGAGCACATGTTGTTTATTTTTCTCCGAATAATGTGCGAATATCCACCATAAAGTGTAAATATCTCTCACACGCACGAGTGATAATATCATGAAACAGATCAATCACTTTTGTCTCTCAACAAATAATTCTCCCCATAGCGAACAAGTTTCATTCCTGGTGCGTGAAATTACAGTTAACATCATATGTGGCACAGTTTATTTACAGAGTTTCCATTAATTAATATTTATTAAATAAAAATATTACTAGCTTTGATCGCAAAAATTGATAGATAATTTTTGTGATTTTGAAGGATCAGTAATTACAGCTCTTGTCCATCAATTTCTCTCGTCCTTCATCTTCTCTCGTTATACAATGTCAAGTTTTTAAAATTTTGAGAACCTAATTTTTAGAGATGTGATACTTAATTGAACGAAGGATCTAGTTAATTTTTCCTTCAAAGATGTTATTCTCCAGTTAGGTATTTCAAATATCTTAGGAAGTTTCCACCTTGATCAAAAGATCGTCAGCAGAGTCTTCATTGATGCGACACGTCTTTTCCACCTTGGAAAAAGAAAGAAGTAGTCGCTACCAAAAGTGAACTGGAATCATAGAAAATATTTATTAAGTAATTAGAAACATGAAAATCGCAAATTTTCTAATAGTTCTTTATAATTCTTGAGAATTTTATTTTGACTAATATTTCCTTGAAAGTCTACTGCTTTATATATATGTTACATATAACTTTCTTGCTCTTTAAAGACGATATTTTGCTTCACTTACCACAATATCATCTTCCTCGGAAGCGGTTCTTTTACCTCGTCCTCTTCTTTGACGTGAAGGCAATCTTGAGTAAATTGACGATTGGTGCTTCTAAAGCGATTGACACGCAAAATGACAGCAAGTAGGAGGCGACAAGATTGCCAAAGTAGACAATGAGCTAAAAATGCAATCAAGCGTAAAAGAAAATTCTCAAATGTAGAAAATTACCGAAATTTCAATTTTTTGATATTTTGGTTTTTCGGCAAGAAGAGGTTTTCCCCTATTTACTTGATTTAAAAATATCTACTCATATGAAAAGTAATTTGAAAAAAGTATCATTTAAATGAGATCGAGCTCACTATTTTAATAGGAATTTCTCTCATTATGCAAACATTCTCTCAGTTTGAAAGCATTGCCAGAATGAATTATGAGGGTAATAACTGAGAGATAGGTATACTGCGTTATTATTATATGTATCTTCATTATAATATTATTTTCAATTTAATAATTATCTTTATAATTGAAATAATGTGTTTACCACAACGCCATTGTGCAAATGGAATGGCCCATCCATTTGAGTACTGGTAATCATCATAATGACGGGATGAACTAGGTAAGCACAATAGGTAAGCCTCGAAAGTGGATACATAAGCCTAAGCGAGAGAAGACTATCGATTATAGGTGCTGATCCCGTACAGCACTGAATTACGATAAAAGCCACTGCCAAGGCCCAGGCTGTGTGGCCCAGAGATGCGTAAACTGAACTGGTGAGAGTGCTTAGATTTCCGGGGTAAAGGCCATAAACCACTGAGACCATTATTGTAGTAGATAAAATCCATCCAAGTATCCTCACGTACTGAAATCAGTGTTCAAATTAGCAATTCTTATGACGTTCTTATCCCTATATGCCTACAAAATATTTATAAAAACTTGTGTGGAAAATTTCATGGTGCTATCCAGACCCAGACTAGACACTTTGAAATTTTTTTTTTTTAATGGAAGGCTGACCAGCGCCAGATATGAGCCAGGCTAGACCTTCTAGACTAGACGGTTTAGACAAATTCAGATCTGGACCAGACCTGACCATGAAATTTTTCCACACAAAAGGATAAGAAAATGAATTCTATTTCTAAACCTAAAGTAAAATAAACTCACACTTGGAAGGTATATTTTACATTTGGTTTGGAAGAGGATGTAACCAGTAATTGTGCCGATGAAATAGGGTCCAGCTCTTAGCCAGGGCTTGTCATAGAGTTCATCGAAAAGAGCGAAAGGTTCTTGAAGTCTGCGGGCGTAAAACTTTTAGTTACTAATTATCTCGTATTTAAAATTCATATAAATTGAAATATTTTGTAATTAAACCAGACTTGTTTTCTACTTCCACATAATTTCACATAGATACATATTGCTCCTTGATAATTTTCATAATAAAAATGTGAAATAGTGAAACACAGGGTAGATACAATTTCACGTTACGTGCCAGTGTAACAAATACCAAACGTAATCGACTCGAGTAATAATTTTAGCATTAATTAAAGCACGTAACTCGTTAATCAAGTCGTCGAAAGCGAAGACAATTAAGAAAACAGTTCCTTCACTTTCTAATATTTCTTCCATCAGAAGCCAAAAACAATGTGATTTCATATAAATTTTAAATTACTTTTCTCTTCGCTTGATTTATGAATGATGTGAAACACAGTGAAACGCATTGTTTTATTTGTGTTTACCTTTTGTTTATCTGGACGAATTTGTGATTTTTGTTCAAAGCCCTCGCATTATTTTTTGATCACTTATAAAAAGAATCTAAACTTACCTAGCCACATAATCGTTGGTATAAGCGATGGAGAAGGTTGTAAACCACGATGATACGATCAAACCCAACACGATGAACGTGACGATCTTTAAGTGTTTGATGGAAAGAAGTAAAAGAAAAATCCCAAGGACGTAGAACTGGGTGTCGTTTGCCATGTACCAACTCCAAAGCATACACTGGAAAGTTGTAAATCGGGCTCTCATTAATTGCAAGACAAGTTGGGTATTAGGATCCTTACGAAATTTCTTACTTGTTTATAACATTTGAATTCAAATTTAAGGCGTTTCAAAAGAAAAGAAAAATATTTTCTAAGTTCATTTATAATCTAAACAGACATTGATACTTTCAAATCCTAATATTTATGATGTATTTCTTAAAGTAAAACAACTATTACAAAATAAAAGAATTTTATCTTCTATGAGATTCTATAAGAGAGTAAAAAATGTATTGACAATGTAACTGAAGAGTAAATCGAAATAAAAAAACGAGTTTGATAAAGGCTAAATTTAGTTAATCGGATCATTGCTCAAACCCATTTACTACTGAGAACAAGCCATTCAGCTAACGACAGTGATTTTCAAAGTAAGTTTCCAATGGGTTGACACGTCATCCTCCGTTTACTATCTGGATAGATTTAATTATCGGAAAACGATTGAAGCACAGCCACCCAGTATGTATTTGAAGAACTTTAATTCAATCTCGACCAAAAGACGAATAGATATATATAATTCACTTAAGAGTCTCTATCAGCTTGACTAATATAACACAGAAATGGAAACAAAAACAAGGACCTAATCGAAAACCCTATTGTTGACAAATCTCTTCTTTTTTTCAAAAAGGAAAGTTGTTGATTACTTTGTGAGTTGATTCTGAAATTCATTACCAGATTGAATCGAAATCAATCAATCAGTTCTCTGGATTTGGGATTTAACCCACTTTAACTTTACTTTCAATTAAAGTTGGCCCTTCAAGTGAAGAATTGACTTTCGAACTTGTTTCGAAAAAGATTATTGAGTCTTATTTTTTGCCAATAACATACAATTTTTCTACATTCATAGAAATATATATATAGTTTAAATTTAAATTTAAAAAACAGAGTAGTCTGTAATTTTATAAATTATTAATAAGAATTAAAATTTTTTAATTATAATTATTTTTATATTATAATTGTACGGAGTAATTCTACATTTTGATAGTCAATTATAATGTAATAAAATTCCGTAAAATACCAATAAATTCCATGAAATCTAGTAAAATTCCTTAATATTTTTGGAAATCCTGTAAAAGTGCTCAAAATCCCATGAAATCCTTTAAAACATTTTCAAATTTTTTGATTTCACGGTATTTCAAGGAATTTTATGGAGTTTAAAATTCGTTCTGATTTAAGAGATTTAACGAAGGTTAAAATTAAAAAAATATTTAGTTGAGGGGCTTAAAGTTGTTGAATTTCAAATTAGAATCATGTAACTTTGTATCTTTTGTGAATTTGAATAATATTAATTGTCCATGCAATATTTAAAAAACGACGCTGGAATTTCTTTCCAGGTAGATTTTGTCTTTATAACAGAGAGTCTACTGCTTGAAAGTGGATTGTAAAGTTGCAAGTTAACTTTTCTTTTTCTCTGCGAAATCGGGATTCTAAATCCGGAATAGTCGTTTTATCGTTCCTAAGCGCTCTAGTAGAAGAACATTTGATGTATGTTTCTGAGAGACACGTGGGGTGCCAAAATAAAAAAACCAGAGATAACATGCTTTTTATAAAAATTTCTTTCAAATTTTACATTAAGTAACCGGAAATTTGAACTCAAACTGACGTCCTACTTTCAATAAGAGCAAATGAGAATATTTCTACACGAAGTATTTAACTATTTATATGTATATTGTATATATATGATATACTAATCAATATATTGATTACATATTTCTAATTAATTATCTTATCTTAACTGGAAGTTTCTTATCTACTTGTAGCTATATTTTACAAGAGAGTGAAGGAAATTTAGATCAATACCAAACTTGATTATCTTGTTAGCTCCAACTTCCAATAGAGGATGGAGAACGAACAATCATAGAAACTAATTACTAGAACAGATTATCACGAATTCCCCAAGGAATTCCAAGGGTGGTATTTGGATCTTAGGATATAATTTAATTCTAGCATAAAGTGCTCGCAGGTATCTACCTATTATATTCAGCAAATGATCAATATTTGTTTTCAACAAACAAATAAATAGTTTCTTCCTCTTATTAGATGGAAGTATTATAAATATTAAATAAAATATCTTACCATTTCAGTTCGAGGAAAGAGCGAATTCACGTACAAGGCGTTCCTCCACCAGAATTTTTCACAGGTCAGATGATCAAATATTACGGGTGAGAAGACTGTCTTGGACAAAGCATGTTTTATGGAAATCTCATTCATGCCCAGGACGAAGAGATAAGCTGGAGTTAAGCTTTGGAAGAGAAAATTCTATTATAAGTGTTTACTCTAAAGTATTCGTAAACAAGCGTATATTCATGAGAAAACAGAATGATGTGCTAAAGTCGTAAATCGATTTCCGGAGAATAAAATATGGTATCCAGTTGCATGCAGAAACAAAGTGGATCATCACCATCCTTTTCATTCGGATAATGCAATTTTGAGTCTGCTCTCATTCAACAGAAGCAAGAACGGCAAATTTAGTCATAAACTAACTTTTTTAAACTAAAAAACTGATTCTTCGTTGTATGCATTTTATTCTCAAAGCTTAATTAAGTTTTTAATTAAAAACTCATCTTTACTAATTAATGCATAACTAAAGTTTATTTATGTTTTTGTAATTTCAATTGGAGAGAAACAATTTCACTTTAACAACTGCGAAATATAGCCTTGTGAGATCTCTCTTTTAATATTTTCGGTTATAAAAGAAGAGTTTCAAATCTTTTAATGCATTTAATATTTGCCCGCTACTGTGTTTCTCTGAAAGAGAAAATTTCATCAGTTATTCGCCAATTATGACACTTAGCGCGCAAATATTAATGCGCACTTTTATTTTTGCTTTCTTCCTTACAATCAAGTTGTAGAATTAAATTATATATTTGACATATACGACAATTTTCCTTTTGTCATATAATTACTTATTATATCAAAAGAAAAATTGAGTAACAGAAAATATGATGGACAAGATTACTGCATTTATTTCAAGACCGCATTATTAACTTTTTTACAATGCGTTCTTCGATTTGTAACGTAATTCGATTACACATATTTAATTAATTACATTTCTGCATTATTCCTTGGTTTACTTCGACAATTTCGTTCTTTAAGAATTCGAATTCTTTCTTATTGAACGAACTCCTTAATTACGATACGCCTCTTTAAGTTTTATGTTCAAATGCACCACGAACAATTTTTTACCTTGTCCAGAAACTCTAATCAGAGTTTGAGAAACTTTCCTTCTCTTTTTTGTAATTAAACAAGGGGATTTTCAACTTTTATTGCATCTTATGTATCTTTATACTTACCGGATAAATCGATAGAGAATCATGATCATAAACTTCGAGGAACTGGCTGCAAGGAAGTTTCTTTTGTTGTCTTTCAGATTACCCATAGATCGAAAAAAAAGTATTGCTACCAGTAAACCACTGAAATCAAATTTTAAGACTATTAATTTTTTCAAAAGTAGAATATAAATATTTCTCTTACATTATTGCTTAAAAATGGGTGGGTTGTGAAATTTAATCAAGAAGAGAACTAAAAAAGAAGTATCTTCCCCTCTATTATCTCTTTCGAGGCCATAATCCATAAAAGAATTTTCACAACAAACCACAGAATTATCTAACCAAATTATTTAATATATATTTTTTGAACAAGATTTCCCTTGTATTTTCCCTTCCATTATAACTCTAGAGTCGCATGCAGCACACGAGGTTGACAATTTTTTATGGCCCACTTCCTAACTCGACAAGCTCACCTATAAAAGGATTTTCCTATACACTTTGATAGTATTACGGATTTTTTTTTTGCTTCCATTACCTAGCTTTTACAAAAGTTAATGGAAGTGGACGATGTGGTTGTTTGACAGAAAGTTGGATATTCTGAAAGGCAAATATTTATTTCCTCTTCCTTTTTGTCCACTTCTATTCCAAAATTTCAATTTCTTTCTACCCTTTTTCATATTTAGAGGATAAAGTAATGGAATAAATCCATGAATAAATGATGAGTGACCTCGTGGCACGTTTTATGCCTAGGTTACGGTTGTTTTCTTACCTGATAAAAAAGAACGTATCTACAGAGAAGGTCGCATTGCTGATCGTCTGGAACATGAAGTTCCTCTCCGTGACCGTGCGCAGGGTCTTGTTCTCTGCAAGGTGCAACGAGAAAGAGAAAGGCGTCATCAGTGAATAATCAAGGAAAGTTGGGTCAGGTCAGTGCTCGAGGTGACGAAGTTGATCAATCAATACCATTCGCTATACACATCCTCCAACATTCTTTTGGCGAAATTACCCCTTTTTTGTTAGTAACATATGATTGCCTAATTTCGATTCATGGTTGATCGATGATCTACGAATTTCTTTGGTTCAAGAAATAAAATGGCTGAACCCTTGTGGCTTTAAGAATCCATCTGCTTGGGTTTCCTAAGAATCTTAATGCTTATAAATTTAATCTCACCTGCGATGGAAAAAACTTGAAGATACGTGTGAACCATGACGACCCAGCCCAAGGAGAACACTCTGAGGCCGTGAAGACAAGTCAAACTGTCCTTGGCAGGAGGGTCAGTGTTAACAATTTTTCCACCATTGACTACTGGACTGAAGGCCAACAAACACCTCAGCCAGACATCTGCAAATTTAATAATGGATCATTCAAATGTTGAAAATTATTTAATGATTGTGGATGAAAGCCCTGTTGGAAGTAAAAGGATAGAAAGTCTATCTATTTGAATCTCTTTCAATCTTCAGGATTTATTTCAATTCAATTCATTTCAATCTTTACCTTTCTATCAATGTCTATCCTTAATTTAATCATCTCTATTTTTTTCTATCTTTTTGAAGTATAATACCAAATCTATCCAATTCAATCTTTTCTATCCTCTTTTCAATCTACAAAGAAGTCTATCCTTTTCTATCCAATTTCTTTTATTTCCAACAGGACTTTTTACGAAAAAAAATATAGTATGATAAAGTTTCAACCTGCTTCTTTTTGTACTGGTACTGGATGAATTTCTTTGGAAACATCTTTCGAAATCTTCTCGAACATTTCTTTATCCATATGTCGAGTCATGGATATTCTATGATCCTGAGGCAGGTTCCTATCGATATATGTCCCATTCCGTTCATTATTATTTGAGGTACTTGAGAAGTCTTGTTCTTTCACATCCGAGATGGTTCCATATTCATATATGGTTGCGCAAATCATGAGGAAGACTATCACTGACCCAACACCTCTGTAAAAATTAATTCTAAATTATTATATGCATAGTGCATTGGTGGAAAAAAATTTGTTCATGTCATTTTTTCGTAAGGGTAGATTAGCCCAAAATGCGTTCCAAGACTAAAGTTAAGTAACTGTGTTTTATTTAATATCACTAAGTTGACATTTGAAGTCCCCTGGAATGTTCTTTCAATATGATGTCAAGGATGAAACAGGCAGAACAAAGACAGGGAGGAAAAGACAGTAAAAGGTGAATCCCTCAGAGACAGTACTCAGGACAATGTCAGAAGTCTCTATTTGTACAACAGTCACGGAAAGAGGGTAAAACTTAACAATTTAGTGATACGAACCCACCAAATTAATGTAATAAACAATTCTAAAAATGTATAGACTCTAAACCAAAAAGTATCCTAGAATTTATTTACACGCCCCAAGGTCGAAAGGACATAAAATATCTATAATACACATCACATTAGTCGATTTAACTTGAATGGTTTTGAATTTAATTTTTAAATTTAATTGTTAAATTTAAATTGTTTAAATTTAATTGTTTTAGAACATTTCTTTTTATAGATCCGCATTAAATCTCCATTCATAATTTCTAAAATAAATAACTTCTCTCCTTAATTTTTTGTTATTCAAGCATAAACATTTAAATGTATAGTCACTTGAAGATTGACTGATGGTATATTACTTTGGGACTTGCATTAGCTAATAAAATAAGAAAATATTGAATTTTACGATCGTCGTTATCATCTTTATCGCGGTACTTAATAAGGATTACTTTTACTAAGATAACATAGTCAAGGGATCATTTTCACGTAATTAGAAAATAATATGCATATACGAGCATGCAAATCCTGTTTCTGACTAATTAAACGTGTTTGTTATCACAACACGTATGTTATTTCATCTCTGGGTTATATGAATCTCTGAACATTTTTTTAAAACCTACGACAGCCGAAACAAAACGCATAAACAATCATTTTATCCAATCCAATCATTTTACTTCCATACGGAAAAAATCGATATGGTTTTGTCACAACCAGAGAAATAGTAAAATATGGTACTACTACAATTTATGGTTGCCCATATTGTACTGCCTTATATATGGTTGTCACATAGAGTTTGGAGAAGTAAGTTGCATCATTCATTGTTATGGAGATCTTAGGTGCCATATATCTCTGGTACCATCATGTCCGCGTCTAGTTACTCATAGTAAAGTTATGTGGTGTCATTTACGCTTTTACGTAAGGGAAACTTGAGCGTAGGGCTGCATCTCGAGGATCTAGTACATAGTAGCCCTGCATTTTGCCAGAGTGAAGTCTGCACACACCCGGAATGCACTTGATATCGCCGACACTTTCACAAGAGTGAAGTTAAAGCTTTCTATAATCTTGCGTAATATATATGGATACATGTCTACACATGCACGTATCATTTATGTTCCTCAATCCAAGTTACGTTTATATATACATCCATATTCTATGCATTCGTGCAATATCAGACGCACTTGAGTTTACGTCGATTTAATACTGTTTAATGACACTTCTCAGTCAAAGGAATTTCCTGTGAGCATTACATCGCGGATCAATGATCATTGACTTCCTCGGTCGCGTCGTCGTAACTAATTGATATGTAGTATGTATTCCGTTGCGAATCGCTGATAAACATTGTGCAATCTGGTTACTTAATAGTCCGGACGTAATGTATTTAGAAATTATTATTCAAGTTTAGAGACTAAAAATTTAATTTGGGAAAAGCAAATCCGGCCCGAGTCGAAATATAGATTCTTTTTATATTCTCTATGATGCTGAATAAATTCTTTTTTAGATCTGCTTAGTACTCGACATCCTTATTTGATTCTCTTAGATCTTATTTAGTGCAATTTTAATCTTCTTTGAGTCTCTTTAAAATTTTTCTAGCATTTCAAGTTCTCATTTATACCTCTCATAATCTCTACAATATTTTAAGCCCGATTTTAATACTCTAATAATCTCTGGAATAATGTTAAATCCTATTTAGAGGTTTTGAATGTATATACATTTATTTAAAATAATATTTAAAGTTAACTAAAATATTCATGATTAACTATTTTGAAATATTTAACATTTTCCTCTCTTAAAAAATCCTCTTAAAACTGCATAATATAACTGCGAATAAACCATTTTCTTAATTAATAATTGTTTTTTAAGACATTTTTTTCAATTTTTATTTAACTCAGCTCCTATACTTTAATATCCTTATAGCCCCAACAATTTTGTTGTGTATATAAGGAGCGTCAAAGTATAGGGCCTATATTTCGACATGATTAAGTCCGTTTTAAGACCTCCAAACGTGCAAAAATGGAAATTTCCGCACATTTTGAGGAGTTAAATAGTACTTAAATTATATTGAATTAGTTCACATTAGACCCTCATAAAGTCTCCAAGATTAGAGAACTTAAAAGAATCAAAAAAGAATTTAGATCTCGACTCGGGGGATTATTAGGGCCAAAAATAAAGTTTCTAGCTTTGAAAGAAATCATGAATCATATACCTTTTAGATGTCCATTTTTGACATGTACATATATTTAAATTAAATAGTACTTAATTTTAAAAAGTTTAGAACTTGTTTCTTTCAAAACTTTCTTTTCCTCAAAAAAATATGAAAAAATCAATGAAAATATGAAGAGAAAATATTTTCGAATGCAGTGCGAATTTCTATGTCTGACAGTTGAAAATTGTGGTGTAACCTTCATTAGAACAACTCGCTAAATGGAAGTGATCTCATCCACCGGAAAGACTCTTTCCTTTAGAATTTACATACATTTACTTTTAAATGTTATATAACATATTCAAACGAAAGGAAATTACTTTTCTATGTTATTAGAATTTAATGTTGTCATTAAATAGTTACATTTCTCATTACTGCCCTGACTCATAGTGTCGTTTACTGACCTAGTGCACCTGTAACCTGTAACAATCTCTAATTGCAAAAAATTCACAATCAGAGAAAATAAACTAATCATATACAATAATATTTTATGCAATGTATTGCGCCTGATTTGCAATTGTATATGGCGACACGCAATTCTTACGTAAAATCGATCTGTGATGGAAATGTGGTGGAAATATTGAGTGATTCGCGTCAGAATTATAGAAAAAAAAGATATATATCCTTTTTGAGAATATTAACAACTTCCACGTCATTTCATATTTGATTTTCTCCATAACTACGAGACTCTTTGTTAAATCTTCTGGAAACTAAACGTCTGTCGCAATGAAGAGGATTATTTATCGTCAAGAATTAATCTTAATGTCCTGGAAAGAAGACTGCAGTAAATTCTCTTGGAAAAATAAAGATGGAATTACAATAAAATAGAACCTGATTTGAGTGGTGAAAAGTCACTCAATTATGATCTGGATTCAAAAAAAAAGTAGTCGATACGAGTGCGCTTCACAAAAAATTGAAATAAAATCCTTCGGGAAAAGTAGTGCATATTCTGGCATCAGAAAACGTCAAATTGGAAAAATGACTAATGAAACATCAAACTTATATGTATCAGTATCCTGAGAACTTGGCGTTCCAATTGTAAAAATTGTTGAGCTTCCGCGTCGACAACTTATTAAAAACCAATTTATTTTACATCAGACAAGCTTATTTTTCACGTGAGAAAAGAGGCGCTTGAACTCTAGGTAGCAAAATGTTTGCACAGCAAAAAATCAGGGCGTAGATTGTAACTTACCTTGAAGCAAAGCCGGCAATTTCTCGACGGTATTAATAGTAATTGCTCTGCTCAAGTGTTATTACGCGCAAGGACGAGTGCAAAGGTCCTTTATGAACGGAGTCAACCCCCTGAATAACAGTGTTTTTGTTTACTATTTGCTCGTGAAAAGCGAGGGGTACGAAGAAATGTGACTCGTTGATAATAATAAGTTAGTTACAGGTTGCAACGCATGTAACCGAGTAAACGTCAGCTACCCACTCGACGTTCTAAAATATACTAATTAACTCTCCTTGAGCATGACAATCTCTGTTTTCGACTTCTTGCTTATTATTTTTTAATTCTCATTTATTCTACATGAATAATAGAGATCCTGAATTTCTTATTGACAAATTGACATCAGCATCATCAAAAGTCTTTGAGTAGAGGAACTGATTTGGTTCTAAAGACTTTCTACTGTATGATATGTAATACTGAATCAGTTCTCAAGTTTTTGCACAATTAAAATCATGCTTGCACAATGGTCTGGAAATTCTAGAATCTTTCTAGCAATTAAAGGACTTTTTCTAAACTCAAGGCAGCTCATTTAGCCACCGGAGCAACCTCTTTACATTTGCGGACAGTGAGTGACACAAAGTGACATACCTTCACTGAATTATGAAAATGAGAAATTGCTAAGGGTAAATACAATTTACATGCAACGATTTTCAAGCAAACTTTTAAAATGAGTACTTTTAAAATGAGTGTACTTTTAAAAATGTGAAATAAAAGAATTGGGTGATTATAGGACAGAGATTTTCGCTAGAGCGGAAAGCGTTTCGCGATTCGCTCAATAATCGTTAAAACAATGGACTATATTCGAATACAAACGAACTTCAATTACGACCATTGGGATTCCCGGTATGTGCATCTTTCGCTCTCTATATTTGTTCGAGTAATTAAACAACAAAAGGTTCGTGGTTATTCGCATTTATAACCATTTTTGTTTGGTGAGAGTATGCAGCTTGCACACGTTTTTCTGATTGTATTTTCCTTCGTAAATACAAGAGGCACAAGAGAGTATCATGAAAATGCAAGGTTAAAAGAAACTTTCTGTCATTACTTTTATACCTTCTCTGAAGATCTTTAGTTTTTCATTTGAAGAGCAAACTTCATATATCAGGTAAAGAAAAACTTCCCATGTGAATAATTAGTTTTTTAAATGCCCAGTCTAAATATTTCTAGATTTTATATAGGATTCTGCGGAACTCAGATATTTTTTGCAATTCGCCTATCTAGTTAATTCTTTATTCTTCGGTATTCGCATTCAGAAAAAACTCATAGGAATTCAATAGTATTGAAAAGAATTGAAAAGAAGTCAAAAGAATCTATATGAATTAATTCTAACAAAAAAAAATAGATAAATTTTAAAATAATAATAATAAAATTGAAGGTGAGTTGAATATCAACATGAATTTGAAGAATTTCAAGAGAATGAAGGGATTTCAATAGATTTCAAGTGATTTTATATAAGTTCAAGGTGATTAAACCGATTTAAAAAGGATTCAAGGGATTTAAAGTTATTTCAACAGATTTCAAGAAACTTCAATAGATTTTAAACTATTTCAAGGGACTTTTAAAAGAATTAAAAAATTTTTAATGATTTCTGAGGGATTTTAAGGGATTTCAAAGAATTTTAAGGAATTTAAACAACTTTCTTTAGATTTTAAGAAATTGTAAATCAATTTAAAAAATTTACACGGATTTCAAAAGAATTCAGAATAGTTTAAGGATTTTGAGAGACATTTCCAAACCGGAAATTATTCTATAATACCAATATCAATCATTTTTCAGATGATTCAACTTCATCAATTGAAAAAAACATAAAAAGGTGATGAATTCGCACAGAATAGGTGAATAAAACCTGTCATGACTGGCAATGTGTTACTTATAATTAGATCAAATTTAGTTTTATTTATTGCGAACGTAAAGTTGGCGAAACTAAATTTGCTTTTATAGTAATGAGCATATGCCCCTAAGTTTTAAACTTGGTAAAAGCGTCTCTCTTCGCGTACTAGCCTGCTGATGTCAAGTCGTTGGTAAAAGTTTAAAGCGATCTAAAAAAATAATCACCGAGCATGAAACCTCTTTTACAGGGTAGATCTTCCAACATCGGCTACATAAAGCCCGTATAAACTTGCCGAGGTATTACCATCGTTATCGCGCCATTTCCTTGCTCCACCGGATCACTTGCCGCACATAAGCGATGTTATGCAATGTTGAGCAGGACACCGTTTATGAAGCCTAGGCGACCCACTGTTGCAATGAGAAAGCGCATTGTAAATTGTTACACATTTAAGTCTCCAGTCTTACATCTTGGAAATGATAAATGGCTCATTAAATAAAAAATATGGAACGATAAAGACTGAAAAATCTGTATTTTAAAACCAATATTGATTTGCTGACGTACACTGTAAACTACTTCTTCGGGAATTTTCCCTAAAATTGTTGGGACGCTAATTTAAGTCCTACGGAATTTTCCCAAAAATTTATTAGAGTGAAAATTTTCAGTAGTATATTTAAAATAAAAAAGGGAGAATTTTTCAATTATAAAATTTAAATTATATTTTATTTCTGATTCTAGAAGAAAATATAGTTTTATTTAGCCTGTCAAAGTAACTAATCTGTAGCTAATTGATTTAATTCAAACGAGATGAATCTGTTTTCAATTAAAACTCAATCTCGTTAACTCGACCTTTAATAATTCACTGCGATCAAAATATAATAGATAATTTAATTTTCCATTAAATCAGTTTGGACAGGCTTGGATATCAAAGCCGGGCAATTTCACACAGAGTCAACAGCAAGGGACACAATTTAATATTTATACCGGAAAATTGGGATCAAAAGTCTACTTATATATTAAGAGATTGATTAACACTATAAAAACAATATAAAAAAAATAGAAAGATTTGGAGAGTGAATTGATATTGCATAATAATTTTTTACTTCCAGCCACCTATTCGGTCTGACCAGAAAGGCGGTTACTACTTAGAAGACGAGCTTATTCAATATGGACATTCATATATGTTTATCACATCAGCAAAACTTTATAAATCGACCGTAATGGGAAAAAATATTACAACAAATGTAATATTGTTTAACAAATGTGAAATATTTTTTTCACATAAAAAATCTTACGATTTTTATCTGTTGAGGGTCTTTCAATGGCTATACTTTAATCTCTCCGGAATGCTAATGAAGTGCTTCATAACATGAAGATGAAATAAGTTTGCCTATTTTAGAGGCATTGTCACCTAGATTTGAGTGTGTATTTTCACAAGACTTTCTCTGATATTAAGCGTATTTCCACAAGATCTGCGAACAGTATGCTTGCACGTTGCGTTGGTTTACCACAATTATTTATTACACGAGATACGAGAAGTGCAGCCTGACGTGTTGGGTTATGCAAGAGGCATTTGCGATCCCGCAGAAAGAAAGTACGGAAAGTGTTGTGAGTCGTGCACATACACACTGAGTGCGTCTGTAAAGCGAATGCCGATACTAAATAATTCAAGAACACCCAACTTTTAAATGAATGTAAGACAATGTCACTCAGTTCGAAGTACGGTCCAAGAATAAAAAAAGCTGAAAGCGATTGAAATCTAATAAAAGCTTTGGTACTTTCTAAATTGATAAGGTCTCTTTTATCAAGTTTTTTCAAGTGGCGGAAAATATATATTTAGACCCTTTCTGATTCTCAAGATCCTTTCTAATTTCGTTTCTCCTCCATCTCTGATCGAGTTAGTTTTTAAAAAAATATGGAAAACAGGAGAATGGGGGAGACTTGCAATTTGTTGTGACTGAAAACAAACTCGATAATACAAACGAGTTTCGTAAATCCGAGTTAAATGGGAAGTTGTTTTACAAAGCTTCCGGAAAATCTCTTCGCTCTCCGTCTGATGCGAACCGGATTGTCAACTTCTTCGCACGATTAAACACCGAAGGTCTGGTAGTGTGTTGAGTTGAAAGATCAACATTTATCACTTTTACCTTCAGTTTACTGACAATGAGTTAAATATGTAAAACCATATTTATGATACTAGCCTTAAATGATACGTAAAAAACGTAATTTCACTCGATCTAAAAATCGCTATTTCGGTCACTTTAAAATTAGTATAATTTCTAGAAAAATATAATTGTTCTATATATATATTCTATATATTCAGGTGTATTAACAAATTAGGATATTTAAATATTTTGATTTTTTATTCAATCGTCTATATTCCACACTGCATTCTCATTCTTGTATTCATTTATACTATACTAAAAACACATATGGTTCAATTGTTTTAAATTCCAGTCTAGATACCAATGAACTGTAGACAGGTTTATTGCCAAGGTGAATGTTAAATCGCGAAGACAAGATTCTCTCTTTTGCCTTTCCTTGGTTATATAACTCAGCTTTCGATTAAAATAACAGTTCAACTGGAATCTTTTGATAGTTTAGACGTGTGTGAATAAATTATCAAAAGTAATTTATTTATACTGTTCGTTTTTAAATAAAATAGAAAAAAGCTTTATGACTTACACGAGGGTGAAAAATTTAGGATCTTCAAGTAGTTTGTAGTCGGTAGCTGGTATAGGTTTAACTGTGAATATCAGAACTTTTGGCCCATTAGATCGGTGGCCCAAATTCCCTTCAATTTCGACTCTATCGGCACTCGCCCTCAACATCGATGTCACAGAAGCTGTATTGCACGTCTCTGGAAGGCAAAGTCCCAGAAAGACCTGCCTTTCCTAAAAATAATAAATTTAGAACTTAAAGATCTTTTATTTATCATTCAAATTCCCCAAACATCAAGTTGATCATTTTTCATAAACAATTAAGGTCGAAAAAGCCTCGGAATCCAGACTCAAAATGTGAAAAAGGATATTGCGGACATAAAGATCTTTTAAATCCGGCGCACTTTTTTGTACCTTATATGATTATTTGATCAGACATTAACTTCTTTTTTGCATTCACTCTATAGTCTGCTTAGCAGCTTGCACTCGTAATAACAGTAGATATAACACATTTACGCAATTACCACGTAATATATGTATAATTTATGCCCAGGAAAATGAGACTCACATGTTCTCCTCTATAGTTTTTCGCTTAGAGGCGTAGCTATGAACATATAACCGTTTAACGACCAGATGAAGACTCGAGTGCAAAAAACTGAGCGCAAAAAACTGAGTGCAAATACTACTCCTCTAAATGGAGTTTATAATTTATAAATTTTTATAATTATAAACCCAATTAATGAGCGTGCCGCTCCCCTTAGGTAAATTGTGTTTCGATTTTTACGTTAAAAGTTTCTAAGTCGTGAAATAAAATTGAGCAAACAGATTTGCAATAATGGGTCGCTCGTAAAACTCGCGAATTTATGAACTATTAATCATTTGCAGTGCAAACGTTATTTATAACTGAAATTACCTTTTGAACGAATTTTGTGTGTTTTTAGATACCTAGTAGTGTATTATTAAAGCCACGTCTACCTCTACGCAGATTGAAGATAAATATTTGAAAATTTCCATGAAGAACGAAAGTTCACATCGCACCCGACGGGAGTGTAATGAATCGGATTAATTTTTCTCGTGTGCAAAAACGTGTAACCGAGGTGGAAAATAAGTGGACATAAAGTGTGCCGCAGTATATAGAAACGAAGGATATATATGCGTTTACATATTTTTGCGCTTATCATATACAAAGTTTGTGAATAAATAGAGTCTCACGTAAATCATTCGACATAGATCGCTTCTCTCTTCTATGCTTTTTTTAATGTCAAGGCGAAACATGCAAATGTCACTTTCACACAATTATCTGTTATTTTATCATACATGAAGATTCTCTGATGAAGAGAAAATAAAAATTAACGGAAAAAGTGAAATATACATAGATTCAGCTCAATTTTCGATAAGTGGGTAGTTATCTTCATTATTATTTAGTATTTAATTGCACAGTAATCCAAGATCTTTCAGATTATCCATTATTCCCTAATATATTGAAATTAAGAGAGCTTACCGTTATATCGAATTGCTTGGGCATTTGCAGAAACATCCTTGCAACGTGAAACTTGACTGGAAAAGGTGGCCTTTCTTCCAGCCCACCCAATATATTATCTTCTTTGGTGCTGTTGAGTTCCGAACATAAAGTACTTGATCCGAGCCAGAATCCGTTTCCAAAATGAAATTGAGAGGAGTATCTGCCACTAGCATCTGACACTGGAAGTAAAATAAGTAATTTACGGGCAAAGTATTCAGCTTATAAAGAAAACAAAATTGAATTTTAAATTTCTTACATAAGATTCCACAATTCATATTTAATACTTCGTAAAGGTAACTTCCCTTAACATATTTTGCAATATGCCTGAAACTTTTGCCGTTTTGTACTTTTATTCGGTAACTACGTGAGTCCATTTACGAATTACGTGACCCTAAATAGTTAGGTGCGTGAGAAGAGACAAAAAGAAGTTAGTAACAGAACCCGTAATAAAGTAAATTATTAACAAAGTAAGAATTATTCATCTAACGTAAATTATAAATAAAAATCTTTACTTATGCCTACTTCTCCATAAATTCAGATTAAGAAAGTTTTTAGAGTCAATTTTTCACCCTTATGGGAGAAAAAATTCTGTACGAATGACCTGTTTTCGTCAAAACGAGGGAAATAAAAGATTTTTGCAATTCCTTAAATTCCATCCATAAAAAGCAGCCATTTACCCCAGAGGGTGCCGAAAAATATTTGCCATTCCTACGGGAAAGTTGGGTTTAAGAAAAAACTCATCAGCTCAAAAAGCTAATTTCAAGTTTTTATAACATCAACATTTTTTAAATGATTACAAATTTAAATAAAACATTCATTTAAAAACGCGACATATTTTATTCAAGATTCTCGATTAATATTTACCCAATGCATAGAACGTTATAAATCTAAAATCATTTAAAGGGAAAATTGAAATTGCTTAAGTTTTCGGGATGTACTCTGTGAAGACTATCAATATTCTTGGCTTCCATATTCGCTCTATTTCGCTCGAGATGGCAGATTTAGGGTCAGCATCTATGTATGCAAAGGAGCAGAAACTGCCTTAAGCTACGTATAAGACGAAGTGCCTAAATTGAAATTCAACTTGTATGTCTACAAGCTCAAAAAATAACCAAAATTGGCAGATTCTGGTGCGCAAATAAATTTTATTCCCCTATAAAATGAAAAAAAAAAAGACAGTCATTCAATATTAATACATTAAACATAATTAAGAGTCTACGTAAATAAATTTTATTCCCCTATAAAATGAAAAAAAAGACAGTCATTCAATATTAACATATTAAACATAATTAAGAGTCTGCGTAAATAAAAACACGCTTAACGCTTTTCATTTCTTAAAGCAGTGATGGGCATCTTCATATTTCCTTAAGAAGATGTAATTAAATTGCTTTCTCATTGGTTAATAATCCGTTTTACACTTTCGCTTATTATCGATCTATTCACAAGGCTAAATCTAATTACTTCAAGTTAATATGTAGTAGAAGCTAATATATGGTAGACCACTCGACAATAATCCAGGAAATGTGCTTAATCTATTATTTAATAGATTTAATCAATTACTAATCTAGTTAATCATTAGGATGAGTTTTACTTTACTCTGAAAGAGTTTCGTGTACTGTATATGTAATTGCAGAGCACGCATTGAAGATGTCGAAGGTTCATTGTCAATTATGTAAACTGTCCAGAGTCACCTCAAGTAGAAAGTGCAATTCCGCAGTCTGTACCATACCATAAGATGGTCGAGTTACATCGCCAATCTTGGCGGCAAAACAGGCATTTTCTCTTATTACGAAAAATTTATTAACGAAGGAAACATATACAGGCTCTTTCCAATAAAATGCATAGATTTACTCTAGAGATGACGAACTCTAGGATCACAAAAAAGTCAAATAGATAGTAAAAAAACTGAATTACAAATATATTCATCTTAAATATCTAGATATTTGATCCTAAATATCCAGATATTCGTCCTGTTGAATATCTTAAATAGTTGGTCATCTATACTCATTATCTTAGATAGTTAATCACCTATTTGAGTATCTAAGATATTGAGGCTGAATATCCATTTTTCTCTGTGTACCTTTTTCGATACTACAGAAGATAACAAAAATATTGTTAAAGTTATAAGTATAGTTTTCAAAAAAAATTTAATATATGTACTTTAATATATATATTAAATATACTTTTAATTTAATATATAAATATTAAATATACTAATATATAACTTTAATATATGAATAGAATGTAGATAAGAAAAAGAAATCTTATAAAGGCTTAACGTTCTGAACATTCCATATATATCGCGTGATTACGGACGTTGCTTTTAATTAAAAGAGGAGTTCCTTCACGCTATATTATAACTCTAATTTCATTCTGTGTTTAGTTACTAATTTGAACAAATCCTGTTTAATTATTTAATAAGGGTTAGTAACAAGAACCCGTAATAAATTAAAAGACAATCAAGTTAGGCTGTTATTTTGGGACAATTAATAAAATTGAACTGAAAGATTTACCGATTTAGATATAAGATATATATTATACGTAATATTTATTGATAATAATATAATATATAATATTGATAATAATATAATATTATAATATTGATGAGAAACTTTCAACGCAGGGTAAAAACGTGAACGTAATTCATTGCATTGGAATGGTCGAACTCGAGTATTACACAAGTTTGTGAGTCTATAACGGAAGTTCCGAAGATCGATATTATGATAATGGTTGTAGAGTTTAATGTTTGCGCTATTACCATAAGTGGATTTACGAGATGGTCAATACGACAACGATCACAATTTTCCTAGTTTGGAGTCCTTTCCTTTCTTTTGAACCAAACGACAGTTTTGCTTGCTGCAACAAGTGTTCGTTTTGATGTTGCAGTGTCGTCTCCACTTTCTAAAACGTTAGGCGTTGCAAACTTTTAAAATTCGCGCTACCTTATTAGATATATGTATACATATATATATTCAATCCAACCTGACGATTTGCAATTGAGATTCTTGAAATATAACTCATGAGTTACTCGTCACAAATCTACGTGACGTAAATGCAGTAACTTCAAACGAAGTGCATTCTTGCACCGAGCATTAATATAAATTGCCAAACAGCAGTGTGGAAAATCATTAGTATGCTGAAAGTGCACTTTTTCAGTACAACTACTAGGTCAAACAAAGTTTAGTTGCAGAAGCTGGATTTGATTGCTAGAAATGATACGATTCGCAATTGATGATAGTAACTTTTCACTTTACCAAACATTGCAAGAAATTGTTATTCTTGTAAGGATTTGTTTATGAAGTCAAGTTATTTCTTCAAAATTGAACAATGTTGTGAAAAAGTAAGAAAAATGAACGATAGGCTTTAGACCGTATAACCTACTTTCGAATGGACTTTAATTCTCTTGGTTACTATAGTTGTTACCTGAGAATGGTCGTAATAAAAAAAATTTACTACTGTGGAAATTCGCTAGAATATCGCAGATTTTCTGGATATACGGAGATTCAAGTTAGCTGTCGTGGAAGAAGCAAAAAAGTTTTACTCTGCGTTTAGATTGGTGATGCCTAGTTAATGAAAGTAAATATTCCTCAGCGCAAACAAGTATGCCAAAGAAATCTTTTGTTCCGTGTATTAAACTCACGCGTTTAACTCTTTCGAAATGAAAAGTATAAACTTACACTTTGCGGCCCAAAGTTTTCCCTCCTTCAGTGCTCGGAGAAACCACTCCATTTCTGTTCTGCAACCCTCCTCCAGATTTCCCGGTACTTTTCGCCACCTTAGAGGGTCGTAAAGATCTACAAGCCATTGAATGCTATTCGCTGTTTTCTGTACTTTATCTATCATGAAATCAACATCTAAATCTTTTGGCTTTTCTGTACTCGTACTTGTAGCCATCTTCAAAGGTTTTTTCCAGTCCAACTCTGGATTGTTTCTACTAAAGGGTACCAGTGGATCTTTACCATCTTCTTGATCCTCATCATCTGTAATATAACTTCCGTTTCGCTCCTCATCATCAGCTAAATTATTTTCTTCTTCAAGTGCAGTTGCATTGAAACTTGATCGATTTACCACGACTTCAGACACCTTTTGTAGCCTCGTGTTTACTCTCTGAATATTGGTGTTATTTCCAGCAAACACGAATTCAATCGTACACCATATGGCCAAAAGGAAAATCACCTGCTTGCTCATTTTTGCACAGACGCACTTTTCTCTCTGATTCATTTGAAAACAGCTTCTTTTTAAAACCTCTTATTGTAAAACAAACCAGAGATTTGAAAATTAATTTTGATGGCTACTGGCTACACTCACTACCGAACTGTTTATCAACTGCAGCCTCATTTTCGCGAGGGTTCACCACCTTTTCGCGCACTGACTTCACTTGAGGACGGCCTTGAGGATGCTGAGGATGCTGAGGATGCTGAGGAAATCCAGTCACCCTCCAGTATCAGCACGTGTTGCTCACACTTCTCCCGTCAACTTCCAGCAAGTTTTACGACTTGATGGCTGCCGTTACTTTCTGCAAGTGGCACTCGCGCCTCTAATTTACTTTCGTTTACTCTCCTTCAAATCACCGATCCGCAGTGACTTGGTTTCCTTTGCTGTTCAAATTGCACCGCATTAGCCAGAGGAAAACAACCGCCACCGTCTATTAACGACTAGTTTCTTTAAACTATGAAAATGCGAAGACATTACATTTTATTGATTCAAATCGATGCGTTGTGCATCTCAAGAGGAAGTTTTTTGCACTGGAAAATGGAGACACGAGCGCTGCAGAAGGGTACAATTGTTAGGAAATGATGATTAAGTTGTTGGTTTGTGTGGCTTGAGAAACTTTCTTTGTCGGTTATCTCGAGGTCGTTTGTACGGAAATTGAATGATCGAAATCTTGACAGGAATCGATTTGATTCGCGGGGTCGAGGAGAGTCGGTAGCCACACATGCGAGGCTAAGTATCACGCACTGAATGGAGCGAATCGACATACGGGCTACATCGAGGCACAGAAGTCCCCTTTCTCCAGCATTGCATATTTCCTTCTCTGGTCGATGCGAAATGTCGCGAGCTTACGAGTTTCGTTTCGTATAGGGCCCCACCACCTCAGCTGGTGCAATTTGAGGAATGAATTATGAAAGTCGAAAATTATAGAGCCGATGGCTACTTCCGAGGCACTAACCAGTAACTGCTCTTGAAATCTGGTCTATATGAACTGGAAACTTTTGAAATCGTTTCAAAGCTTTGGAATCTTTTGAAATCTGATGAAATCTTTGGTCACTTCATTTTTCTTCCTTGTAAAGAAAGCTGTATAGACATTACATGTTTCTATATTTTTAAAAGGTTTTAATTAAACTTTCCACAGTTGATAAATGTCTAATAAAATGTTCTAACCAATTGTCCCTCCACTCCCATAAAGGAGGGCGTGGTAAAGAGGCAAAAAATGATAAATAAGAGTAGAGGTAGTTAATTTGAGGGGTTTCGAAATATATGGTAATATCACTTTTTTGAAATAGGATTTATTATTTTGAAACCGTTGAACACGTTACATATTGCATTTCCGTATACATAAAATTCAATTGTAAATTATATATTTGAATATACTTTATACTTATCCATCAACTTTTTTTGCTATATCAAAAAAAATAGAAATCCTATTTTTAGAGAGATCTTGAGATGATCATGGAAATTTTACTCGAATCCCCCTAGGATCAAAACCTTTTCGCTTAGATTGATATCGAAGGTAGACTCAAGGAAAGACCTGCAAAGACAATTCGATAATAAAACTGGTCCGAGGTCAAAGAATTTTGCGAGAAAGGTCTTCGATCAAAAAGAATTTAAAGGGAGGTTTTCTGATCCAGAACTTTCTGCCCGAAATTGATTTTAAATGAAAGTTAATAAAACAGACGAAACACGATTTTCCAAGTAGTATTTAAATACAAATTTTTTATAAAAAGCTAAACCTGTAAAAAAGGAATTTATACATTTAAAAAAAATTATTAGTGAATAAATTTTATTTTTTATCAGAGTTTTGATAAGATTGAACATTACTTGAAGGTACAAACTAATATTTCATCCTGGAAAAATAAATCAGAGGGTAAAGGACAAAATGTTCCTGAATTAATTTCCTGGATTTAATTTAATTTCCGTGGATCGAATAAAAACTATCAAAATTATTTATCTGATATACGCCTTTTATAATTCAGAGATGTTCCTTTGCAAAAGAAAATTTATATTTTTTGAATTCTATACTTTTCACTAAACCTTTTCAGAAACTCGAATATCTCTGCAGGAAAAACTTTGTGTTTAAATAATTTGTTAAGTAAAGAGGTTGAATTTTTTTTATCATCCTCAGAACATTAATAAAACTCTAAGTTTCAGTTGTGCTCATTTATTCATCGTAAAAGCTCATTTCTCGAACCGATTCTTTTGGCTGTCAAATAATAAAAAGGAAAACATAAAGCACGAAGGAATTCACCTGTCAACCGTAATATATGATGAGAAATTGAAAGCTTTTTACTTGAAAATAATAAATGAAATAAACATAGAGATGATGCATTTCAGTAATAACATCTATATATGTCAATATATATTTTTAAAATCTTTAGTTAAAAGGAAAATTGAAATTGCAGTTGTATTGTAAGTTTGCAATACTTGTAAAATTTCTTTGGGACATTTATGCACTCCCAAGCACAAATTTGCAGATCTTGGATTCAAACTTGCAAAGCTAAGACTGGAAACAATTTATGCTTGCTTGTTCAGTCAAACCGTATTTCTCGTTCTGCGACCGGAACTCGTTCATCTGAGATGTATGAATATCTTCTCTTCTTTGTCGATTGAACTATTTCCGGTCTTGTGAACACAGCCTCGCTCGATAAAGTCTTGGGATTAGTTTCAAAGAATAGAATAGCAGCGATAATAAATTATCTTTCAGGAAAAATAAAAAAAACTTTTAGTGAGGCGATAACAAGTTTTGTGGATGGCTCATGGACCTCATGGTTTCGAGGATCCTGTAAAGTGTAAATCATCCATAGAAGCGCAAACAGAAGATTTATAGATTCCTTGTCTTTGCACTTTTCAATTTTCGGCTTTTTAATTTATTAGTTTTCGCTTTCATGTTTGTGGCTGTTGAGAAAAACCTATAGATTCACATGTTTTGATCGATTTCCACAATCTTTAATGTTTCAATTTTAATAAATTCAAAACAATGAAACTGCAATAAGTTTTGGAAGTCTTTTTCCTTTTTTGTTATGTTTAATTTATGTTTCTCTCGGAAACCACTGGACGATTACACAGACTCTGGTATTATGCAATATTGAGCTTTCTACGTGATCAATTTTGCACGTGTGCCCGAATAACCGGTCTTTGCTCAGGAAACAGGAACGTCGTTCTTGTTTCGATCGAGATAAATTCGCGAAAGTAATTCCCCAGTTTTATAACATTACGCACTAATTGTGTTTCCCAAATTTTCCACCCGAGGAGGAAAAAACGTGACCTGAAACTTTCAACTCAGTCAAAAGACTCAACAGAGAAAGGAAAAAAATTCCCTTTCGATTTAGTTCTCTGGCACTGTGCATTGTAGAACACATACTATTTTTCTGCACTAATAAGTTTCTATTAAAAATATTTAAACTGACTTTCGTCTTTTGCTAAAGAAACAACTTGAGCAATTATTTTTCTCGTAATATTCAAAGGGACCGTTGGGCAAAGTGGGACACCCGTTTTTTATCCAGTAAGTAAAAATAATTGTTTAAGTGTTTCTGTAGTTGGTAATTACGTAAATGATCATAAATATAAATAATTATTTTTGCTATTTTCTTATTTAATTAAATTATATAATTTTCAAATATTCCTTTTCTAATTAAAGACTTCCTACGTAAACTGTTTATTTATTTGTAATTATTATCATTATCTTTATATCAACATATTCATAAACTTCTTTATGAAGCATAAATCAAGCGCAAGTAATGTAAGCGGATCATCAAACACGGAAGTGAAAGTCTTTATTTACGGAAAAGCTTTCCTCTGTGATTTTCAAGTATCATTGATCATGCAGAAGATGAAGAATTTTTCACGAAATGTTTTGCAATCCACACTTGCCTAATGATTTTTCATCATCTGCTGGAAAGATAGATTCCAAGAAACTCTTAACGATACAGAAAGATTTGATGACTGGTTGAGAGGATTATAATTATACTACCCTATCTGAAAACGTCGAACTCAGGCCAAAGACATTTTGCTTGCTCTAGTTCAAAGCTGGTTCAAACTTCAATAAAAAGCACGTTCAAAGATAACTTGCCTAATGATTTTTCATCATCTGCTGGAAAGGTAGATTCCGAGAAACTCTATATCCTCGAGTAAAGTTTAAACAAAGTTCTCATGAATTCCAGTATTATATCTCAGCAGCACCGCTCGGTTTCTTTGAAAAATCTTTCTGATTTTCCACATATAATACCGCAAAAACAATCAATTTACTCGAATTTTTTGTTTTTAAACATATTATTAATGTCGAATATCAAATAATATTTATGAATTAAAAGAATTTTACTTTATAAAACATGTATTTGACATTTTTTTATTAAATAAAAATAATGTAATATATAAAAGACATAAAATTTTGGGGATGAGCTTTAATTAAAAATTGGAATACCTTATCAAATTTTGCTTTTAGTAAGATTATTTGATCAAGCTATTTTACGTCAGGTTCTATGTAGCTTTTTGTAAATTCTTCGACATGTCAGGATGGCCGAGCGGTCTAAGGCGCTGCGTTCAGGTCGCAGTCCACTTTGTGGGCGTGGGTTCGAATCCCACTTCTGACAAATTTTTTTTATACTTCAAAAGAATATAAATTCTTACAATGTTATTTTTTTTTAATTTTTAATAATAATATTTTTGTAATAACGTAGAATAAGTGACTGGCACTTTCAATTCATAAAAGAAATTTTATACAGGGATGTCAAAAAACATTACAGAATATAATTGAAGAAAATCAGGGCCGGCCTTAGCTTCTGTGGCGCCCCTGTGCGAAATTCTGGTATAAAAATAGAAGTATTATAGAAATAGAAGCACTGAAAAAAATGGTTTAGCTGTTCCAGCTAGACGTATCGCTGGATTTCGT
>CAJFCP010000050.1:1149944-1170504 GCA_904066005.1 Synergus itoensis | reverse complement strand
CGAACCCCTGTGCCCCGCCGGTCCTCTGTGCCCTGCTCTCCCCTATAGATTACGCGTCACTGTTTGTGAAAGAAATTTTGTAATATTTTGTAATTACTTGATAATTTATACATAAAAAAATCAAAGTCCTTCTTAAATTAATCTTGAATTTTAAAAGACACCAAAAATACACATTTCTTATAGTTTAAAGATTCCTATTATATTTTAAAATATAGTTACCTATCATTTACCTGAAAATGATACGAGCTAGTTCTTTATTAATTATAAATTCATTTTTATTCATTCCAAGGACAAAAATGTTTAGCGGTTATTCCTCAATAAATAGCAAATATTTTCTAGGAGAGAAAAAATTTGGACTTAAAATTCTGCATGAATTAAATTTTTATTCAAGTGTACTATAGATACATTAATTGTGTATGTATGTACATTGTACAATTGTACATCCTATATGAACTTATCGGGTATAATGCGGGCCAAGCATGACCACACGTTGACCCTGGGATACATGAGCAAATTTAGTAGAAGGATCATAGATCATAACAATCTCCGCAGGCCCAAATGATATAAAATGGTTTCCATTTGGCAATAATAACTGAGTACCAGCTGGTATATTTTCCCGACGTCTTAAACTTCTCTCATGTTGTGAAAAATGAATTCTTATTGTTGGCGGAGGCGGAGGCGGAGGCGGAGAATGTATAATAACACTACTTTCTGTACTTTCCCCTCCAACCTGTGAACTTATTTCTATAAAGAGAATATTTTTGGAGATTTAAAAAGGAAACAATTTTAAAATCACATTCAAATTAAAGAACTTAATACATATGTAGTCCAAATTTTAAGGGACTTTCCTAATTATTTATAATAATAATAATATTATCTTGTATTAGACTTACGAATGGAATTAAAGAGAACCATAAAGGTGAGGAGTAGAGAGCCAATAACGATCTTCATTTTTTTCGAAATCTGAAAACTGACTTCTAAGTTTTCGTGACTGATAAGCCGGAATACATTCACTGTTTTATCACCGTTTTATATACTAACCAAGATTCGATGTCATAACATTTTTAATGAGGCAACATAAATTTATTACCCTGTAAATTCTTAAAGAACAATATAAGTTTTGAATTCATATAGATAACGTCAGGGCCGTATCCAGAAAAAAATTTCGGGGGGGTCTGGTTTGGTGGACCAGTAGAAAAACATTATCTCATTGATACTACAGAAATATTTTTTATTTTTCATTTCGGGGGGGATCAATCCCCCTTTATCCCCCCCTGGCTACGGCCTTGGATAACGTGTTACTATTTGTGAGAGACAAATAATCGCTTTCGGTTGGCGCACTCTTGAGATATCAGAAACTTTATAATGTTTTTACATTATTAGATATGAACGTTTACGAAAATTAATTTTTTTCCTAAAATCATTCCATAAGCATAAAAAAATTTTTATTAATCTCCTAACTAAGAGATCTAAAATTATATTGTTTTAAAAGGCTCCATTTAATATTTAGGAAAGTTCCAAAAAGTTTTATCTATGTATCCCTAGTAAATAAATAAAAATTTTGGATGTTGGGAGCTTTAGAAACCTTTTATGATATTTTGATATCAATAAATGTAAAAAAAAAATGTCGCCAGACATTTAACAACACGTACAACTTCAACCTATTTACTTTAAGTGACAAAAATATTTTTACAGGGCTTCTCTTCAGATTAGGAATGCTCCACTACAGTTATAATAATATATCACGAGCTTGAAGATATAACTAGGGAAATTCTTTTATTCCTTTACACTTATATTTATTTGAGATAACATTAAAGAATGAAAATTACTACACATGTGGCTTGCAAAAGTTTCACATACGGTAAATGTAATTTATACTATTGCTTGAAAATACGTGTTATGTAACCTTTGGAAAATTTGAAATGATTTAGAATAAGTACTCTTCATGACAAGGCTCTATTAACCTTGATTTAAAGAAGCTCGAAGCGATTTTCATTTGCCTTCCTCTTCCCAATCCCATTCTCTTTGTAACTCTGGTGCCATTATATTGCTTCTTCTATAGATTATTAGCAATGCATTGCGTGATTGGACTAAATATTTGCGACGACTAATGAATAATACCTTCGAACGGTGTTCCCTCGTTTGTAATGATTGCAATTCGCTGTTACACGCGACTGAATGCAGAACGGTAAACTCGTGATAGGCAGGTCGCCTTAGACGTAATGCACAATTCTCGAGATTATGGACACTCGCATAATTCACGTCTTGCATATTAGCTGGAGCGCAAGCGCAAAGAAAATTGTCCTGCAAGGCTGCAATAGCAGTTCTGATCATCCAAGTCATCGCCGTCATCGTTACTAATCAGATGATTGAGGGGAAATAAGGTTAAAGGCGCAACGAATCGATTTATGATTGAACAATAAACGTTAAGTCAACGGACTTCAAATTATCTCATAATTTAGATCGAATCAACTGCACTAATCATTTCTTCGGTGTATTAGAGTTGCGTCGATTATACCTCAATCTTAAATCTTTAACTCGTGATCAATCACTTAAATTGATATACTTACAGAAACCTTAAGTGCTGCTCAGATTTATTTACAATTCAAGTGGCGAAAGGATCTCATTTATTATTTATCGCGGCGGGTATTGGCAAAGCTATAAAATTCACACCAATAGGTGTGAATTTCATAGCTGAATGAGAAAGTTCTGATGCTACGAATGTTGGTAAATTCTTTGGCAAAGAAGCATTTTTTGCTTCTGATATGTAGGTAAAAAGTTAGATTGAACATGTAATGTGTATTTCATAAGATTAAGATTAAAATCTCATTATCACCTGAGATGAAACTAAGACATCAAGAAGAGTCTTCTTATGGAGGAAAATATTGCTTTTTTACACGCAATAAATGTGAAATATGGTTTTAAGTATAAGACAAACGTAACTGTTTCCACGCGGTTTTACCGGTTCTGCATTTTTAGAAACAAGATTAAACGAGCTAATACTTAGCGTCTTTAATGAGCTTATTAAATCCGCGCTGATGACGCGAGTTGAAAGGCTTCACAGGTGAGAATCGGTGAATTCGCTTCAACCATAGCTTCACCAATTTATCAACGATCTTGGGACTACCGACGAGTTCAGGAATCTCAGTATCATCATTTCAACTTTAAGAAACTGCGGACGCTTAATTAATACGTTCTTAAATGAGCCGTTATTGAAGCATTATCAAGATTTTACCTTTACACCTTTAAAGTACGCAAAAACCTAAGATATGCACTGTCTCATTACAGGTTCATTAATTATTTTACCAACTTTGATTTCTGCTACACGATTTTCAATTAAAATTGGTATTGCTAAAAATTCTCTAAACTTTATAAAGAATCTTTCAGGGATTTCCAATAAAAAATTCGACTATCTACCTCTTGCCTTAATTATAGTTTCAATATGCAACAGTGCATGCAGTGAACAGTTGATTCCATTGAATAAACGTTTCCAAGGTGCTGATCTGCTGTAAGAATTACCTATTCTGATGTGCTATACTGTATTCACCTTAAGCATATACAAAGCACGTACCGAAAGCACGTACATTCCGACATACTCGGATTATGTAATGCTCTTATGCGTAACGTCATGTACGCCTTCTGCATAAGCATATGTGCCACGATTTACTCGGCTATAGGCAATTGCGGGTGTGTAAACATCGTTGAGTGGCCTCAGTGACCTTCGGAAGGTATCAAGTGCACCTTGATACAATACCGTCAACTGAAAGATGATTTTATGTTATTCATTGAAATTGAATAACATAAAAACTATAAAAACACCATAAAAAGAATTTAAAACTGTTGAGAAGGAATAAGGGAAAAGTCTGGTGACTTTATAAACTATTTCTGTGGACATCTTCGGAATGTCTTTGCATGCCTTTCGAGAAATTTAAGCCACAGCACAGTCCATAATTGTAATAACTGTTAACTTCATCGCGTTAAGTAGTCAGCGATTAAATGCGTACTTATCCACGTCGTACAAATTCTATGTCGCGCGTCTTCAAGTTATATTTACAATATTTTTAAAATGATGATGCATTTTTCTGGCCGGTTCCTTAAGAGTCCATAACAGTTTTGCTGGTCATTTTATATTCTATGCTTAATTTAATAAGCATTAAGTTATTTTCTAAGTCGACTTGTCTAGAAATTGGCAGCCATTAATGTCTTCTACGCTATGTAGAATGTTCGTCGCCTCATACTTAAGGACCTTATCTGAGCACTCACATTCGTCTAAGTTGGTCTCCGGAAATTGTGCGTACACGCTACACCGCACTACTGTTATCTTAAGAAACTGATGTTAGTGGTGCTCATTTGACTTCAATGTAATCATGTTACATCAGTGGTTCTCTCAAAGATTGCTCATTTTTTATTTATATAATAATGTGACACAGAGACATTGATGATTTTTAAATGTGGCTATGGATATTATCAAGAAAATCATGAAAATCTTTTGAAATCACTCAATAAAATTCCCTGACAAACTTCAAAATCCTTTGAATTCTATAAAATATTTTAAAAGTCATAAAAATCTCTTGAAATACATTCAAATTCCTGAAAATCTCTTAAATTCCTAGAAACTTTTTGAAATTCTTTAAAATTCTTCGATAACATTTAAAATCCCTTTATTTCCTTCAAAATCTATTAAAATTCTTATTTCACAAGATTCAAAATTCCCTAAAATTCCCAGAAACATTTAAAATCACTTTATATCCTTTAAAATCTATTAAAATTATTATAAATCTCACTAAATTCCATGAAATCTTTAAAAATTCAATATTTTTCTTAAATTTTATGAAATCCCTCAAAATGATTATAGATCGTATCCACAATTCTTATCCATTAGCACAAAATCTTTTAAAAATCATAAAAATCTCTTGAGTTCTCTTAAAATTCCTCGAAATGTCTTGAAAACATTCGAAATGGCTTAAGATTCATAGGAATCTTTTAAAATTTTTAGAAACCTTTTAATGTTCCTCTCTAAAAAAGTAAAGTAACAAAATGTCTAAAATCTCGCATAAATTTTGTTGTTTCAAACCTGCTCTTTAAATTTTAATCAGTGAAATTCCGCTGATTCAGATTAAGAGAGTGATCGGTTTTTGAATGACTAGTTTCAATAAGTAATAAAGTAAATGATACTGTTGGAAAATTGTTCTAAGCACCCATAAAAATTTATTGCAAATAATTCCTCACCGTCTCTCAAAATATTTGCTTATTTTGCAGTCTTATAGAAAGAAATACTAATATATAAGAGATACTAATCTAAAACATGCATAACAGTAAAATAATCTTATAAAACAGTTATGAGGGAAAGAATATAAATATTTTCCCATCTAGGTGTTTTATTTTACCCCTCGAAGTTTTAACGGCACAAGAAAGAAAGTTATTTCTATACCGTAACAGTACAAAGGAATTGAGAGTGAATTTAAATGAGTTTTCCATCGAGAATATATAATGGCTTAGATCAAGATGGACAATTCGCGGTACAAGGTAGCTAGCTGTGTGGAAGAAGCTCATGGTAGTTGGAACGGCAGAAATTCGCTATCGAGACTTCGAAACTCCCTATGGTTGTTTCGCATAGGTCACGTCGGGAGGCAAAGGCAGGATATATTGGATTGGTCAGGCAAATGCAATCAGCTCCAGTTAAGGTACCTTATACCTTATACCTTCTGCGCAGTTCCATCGTGCAGTTCTCAACCCGTACGGGTTTATCTGCGTATTTAAATGCCAGGTAGACGAGGATGTACTCGGTTGGGGATGGTACATACCTTCTGAGAAGCTTATACAAGGTGTCTTTCCAAAAATAAAATAATAAATGATCTGTCAAAACGCTGATCAGAAAATTTCATTCCCAAGCATAGTAAAGTGCAAAAATGTGACTGTATTAATCTAAATCAACTGAATTTCGCTGATTCTCAGCTATAAGTATAGTACTGATTTAATTAGTGTATATACGCTGATGAATCAACGGAATTTCTTTAATAGAGGGCATGAAGTTCTACTGGACGCTTGCACAGTAAAACTTTTTAAATAAAATATGCTGTTATTATTTCGGGACACCTTTTACTAACGAAAAGTAAATTTTGAAGGTTGGTATTACTTTTTGCCGAATAGTAATAACAGAAAAGTAAATATGTTTATTTTTATCCAATGTAACACGTCGTGACAAATAGAGGTCCCTGCTCCCTATGCTTCGTTCAACAGTTAACGGTTATCAATTTGGCCAATTTAATTCGTATAAAAAAGAATGTTTATAGCTTATAGGCGTATAAAAACCAATATATCAAGAATTTCTACGCTTTAGCACGTACGAATCTCAATTTAAAAGCGTGAATCATTGAATAGGCATAGGTTTCAAAAGTCACTTAACAGGACATCTCAGTCTTTATTATTTTTTTTCCCGGTATCCTAAAAACTTGTTTCTCAACGAAAATTTTAATTAACTAGCTGTAAAAATTCAAGCATACTTCACAGTTCGAAAGCAATAACTCAAAATGACCAATATAAACAATAATTCAAAATTATTCTTTTACCCGTGTGGAAAAATTTCGTGGCAGTCTTAAGTAGAGAGATGGACTGGCTAGACCGAATCGAGACCGTCTACTTAAGACGGTCTGACAGGGTGTTGGCCATGGCCCTTTCAGACCGACTCGATTGAAAATTTTCAAAGTATCATCGAGACGGTCTGGCTTGGCCCCGCTCAGACGGTCTCAATTGAAAATATTATAAGTGCTATCATGACACTTTGTTGTTTGTTGCAAGGTTACAAATAATTAATTACAACTGTAATTACATTACCGATTTAAATAATAATTACATAGAAACATATTGTATTTATATTCAAAATAATTTAAAATTACAATTAAAAATTGTAATTGTACTCATAATAGTTAATAATTACAAACACATTATAATTTCACTCGAAATAATTAATTAAAAATTTTTTTTTTATTTTTCAATTATACGGAAACCGAGAATCTTTATTTGTGTATTTGCATACAATGAAAGAATTTTACATTAATTGTAATTGTAATTGTAGGTAAATAATATACACAAATATAAACTCTCGTTCCGCGTATAATTCAAAATTAATTAAATTATTTTTAAGATTAACTATTATTTAATTAACTATTATTTAAGATTTAACTATTTATAAAATGTGTAAAGCAAAAAAAAAAAATGAAAATATATTTCTCGCAATTATCTCTGGCTTTTCTGTGGAAGAGCTTGGCTGAGATTTTGTTCACGAACTTCCAAGCGGTTGAATAGCTCAGGCGGTTAGGGCGTGCGTTTAGGATATTAGGGTCGGGGGTTCGATCCCCAGCGAGTGCGATTTTTCGAAGCGTGTGAGCATGCGATTATATGTGTAAGAGTCCGTGCGAGTAATTGTGTAACTTAAAACATAAATTAAGTGCAGTTATCATATTTAAAACAATTCTTCTTTTTTTCTAATTTTTCATTACAGCTCGTTGATCTAGCGCCAACCGTAAACCTTTCAATATAATCTCTATAAGATGGCACATGATGGAGATGAATTACTTGTCTTATCTTATACTGAGTACTAGATTTCTATTACTAATCATTAGGGTTTTAAATTCGATTTCTCTCCGTGTACAGCCAAAAAAAAAAAACATCTGGACGAGCTGACCAGCGGCTGGTCAGCACGGTCTAATCTAGACCATCTCATGGTTTAGGCGTCACTCATCTAGCCAGCGGCTGTATAGACCGTCTGCCCAGAGACTGGACAGAAACAAGGACGGTCTGGCCAGTCCCCATCCAGCGCCCCGAAATTTTTCCACACGGGTAATCGTATAATTTCTGTCTAAAAAAATTATTTATTGCCTACATGCGTGTTCGTAAAAGTTTTGAACTTTATTCTCATTGAAAGTGGAACTAATCAAAACTTTTTCTCACCAATTCACTTAGTTACTTTAACTACATTTCTTTAGGAAATGAAGCCATTAAGTAAAAGAAAAAGGAAAACGAAAACCGTTTAAATGACGTTCTCATGAATTTCATATCAGTATTATGCTTGAGTCCCAATCTGGCATAAGCTCGGCGCGTGTATTTCAGCGTTAATTAACACGAACATCCTTACTCCTGTGATATCAAATTGCTTCCATCTATAATATTGCAAATCAGCCCTTGCTGTTATTAAAATATATATGTAAAGGTACACATTCATGTGAATGCATAAGCGAATATTACTTTAGTCTTAGTGTTAATACTGGCTAATTGCTAGGGAGAGATAGCAAAGCAAACTTTGTAATCCCGCTGACGGGATCCTTTTCAGATCAACCCTTTCTTGAAGAGTGAAGACTAGTTATCTATATACAGAGGTTGTAAAAATAGAAGTCGTTATGCTTATATGGTTATTAGCGTTCCTATAATTAAACCTAATTTACTAGGGCTTTTACTACTTTAATAAAAAAAAAATCCCAGAGTGTATCGTTCCACGTAAGAATTTAAGTTATGCAGAAATTTATTAAATAATCTTCCATCTGTGTTTTACTTCTTACAACTTCAAATGATTCAAAAGCCAATTAAGTTCGAAACAAACTTGTATATCTGAGATTTTTTTACAATTTTTTTGATTTAAAAAAAGTTTCTTTAGTTCAAGAAAGTTTTTTTTTTGTGAGATTTCTAGAAATTTTAGGGGTTTTCATGATTATTTTAGAGATTTTCTTGAACTTTTCACATGGACTTCAGAAGAATTACGATTTTTAAGGTTTTTGTGAAATTTTAAGAAATTTCAAAGAATTTCTAGAGGAATTTCAAAAGATTTTATTGATTTTTAAAAGATTTCGTAGAATTTAAAAGGATTTCGAAGGTTGTCGTAAATTTGTGACTCCTAGAGATTTTTCTGATTTATAAAAGGGTTTTTGTCGAATTTTTTAGAATTTCATAGAAAATTTGATAAAATGTCTAATACCAATTTCAAGGAATTTTAAATCTTAAAAAATTTCAAGATATTTCTAACAATTTTAAGGGATTGCGAACATTTTAGGTCGGATTCAGTCAGATTGACATCTTCTTGCTTCGATTTCGATTAGATCGGATTCATTCGGACAGAAATATTTGTTCCGTCTTCAGATTATATCATATAATGAAACTGCTTGGTTCACCAGGGCATTTCAATCAATTTTTATGTAATTTTTATGAAACTACTGACAGGTGACTTCTTTGAACAACAGATTCACCTTTTTCCATTTGCACGGCAGTGCTAATTTCGTCTCTACCCTTTCTTCGCGATGCGGCAGTCGCCACGGCTCATCGAAGGCGATGCAAGAAGAGGTGTAAAAATTTACGCAAGAACTCCCCTAAAGGTACGCGAGGGTTTATGGCGGTCATAGTTATAGTAGGTTCCTTGTAAGGCGAGAGCACGTCTCTTTGTAGCTCGATTGTACGTGCCTTTAGACTTTAGACGTAACATCGCATAGCCTCAGAGAAGAAAAAAAAAAGATGGAGGGAAAGAGATAGAGAATCGCTAGAGAATCGCCCTACTGGAATCTCGTGTATAGGCTCCACAGAGCCCGATGACCCTATAACCCGATATCGATGGTAATGAGTTGGAACGAACCAAAGACCTTCCACGCAGTGTACACTACACTTGCATCTTGCAAGGGGATTTGCATGAGGGATGAGGCGAATTCATGTTTCAATTGCACCTTTAATTGGACAGTATTCTAAGAGAAGACTCCAACAGGAGTCGCTTATACGAAGAAGAAAATGTCCATGGGTCGTCTTCACGAAGGAATTACGATTTCATCCTACATGCTCTTACAAACTCTTCTCATTAGGATAAAACAATCGAATTTTAGTAGAAGCTTTGCCAACATTCTTCGCATTTCAAGTGGAAATCAATCGGTTCTTAATTATAATTGATTGACTTGCTAGGGCAGTTAGTTTGTACTTTTCTTTCTATGTAAAAAAACTCAGACTCACAAAGCAAGATGCCAACTTTAAATATTCATGACGACCTATTCACTTCCTCTAATTAAAATTTCACACCAAGGTTTATGCTCAACCTTACCCTTAAGAAATTACCATTAACGTATCTCTCTTTATTAATAACTATGCAGAAGCTCGTGAAAAAAATAAAATCATTAACAACTTGCCAGTGATGAATAAATTTATGTGAAGCTTTAAATTTTCCCTTTCCATAGAGAAGCTGTTCATAAGCGCTCTTGCATGAAACATGCCATATTATATATTGAGAGAGGATTCATCGGTTGCGAGTTACGAGAAGCAGAAATAAAATTCAACTTACGCAATAAAATTATGACTACGCTTCCACCGGAAGCTTTGCGTATAATTTTATAATCTTCTTTAAAAGTTTTACGTTCAGAACTGGTCAGAACTACAGCGTGGGAATGCTCAGCGTACGCATCATTTTTTATAGAGCGTTACGAGCTTTCAACATTTGCAGCCCTGCAGAGACACGCAAGCTGTTAAGCTTGCAGACAAGTTACGTTTTTTGTGTCTTCTCAATCGAAGCCCTGAGAAACCGGTTTGATAATACCTGGGAGCTTAATGGCGACTGATACGTTCATTCAACGTAAGATAGATCACTTGTAGAGCAGGAAAAAGTGAAAGAAGTGTATCTACTCCTGCAGGTGTGGATGCTATTGCATTGCACACCAGAAAACCTCACGGAAAACATCAAGGTTGCATCAATGCAGAGAGCAAACTTTTTATTTGTCTTTGTTGCGTATAGACAAACTGGAAATTTATTCGAAATTGATTTTCAATAAACTAGATTGAATTTTATTTGCGTTGCAGAAGCCATTAAAGTCTGAAGAATTAATTTGCATAATTTGCATGACTTATGTAGAGTAAATCTTCCTTAGACAAAAGTCTAAGATATATCTAATTGAATAGTTTAATTGATATAGGATGGTTTTAGTGTTTCAGAGATAAAAATATAAATATAAATTTTTGCACTACATGAAATACGTCTACATTTAAATTGACTGTTTATAGTTTAGCCCAGAGAGAAAAGAGAATATGCATTGACCTTTAAGCCTCATTTCTCGCAATAGATTCATAGCAAAGACCAGTTTTCTCACCCTGCAGCGAAAGGCTTTAGATACGCTCCTGGTATAGTTACGAGGTAGAAAACATTTTAGATCGAATCTTGTCCGATACGGCAGTGAGTAAAGAAAAGCGTCTCTCAAGGTTGAAGACCTTCAAGGCTGCACCTACATTCGTCTCGGGAAATTCAAAAAATTTCAACATCAGGAAATAAATGAGAGAAGAGAGAAATAAAAGAGAAAAGTTTAAATAGATCAATTAATAATAATAATTAAATAAAATTAGTAAAGAATGTGTTCCCATACTCTAAGATTAATTTGCGATTAAATCTCCAATCTTATTAGAAAATCATATTACATTATTTTACATCAGTTATCAAGATAGATCTTAATAGCTCTTTGAGTTCCAACACTTTACGGTTTAGAGTCTACTACTTGACTAATGTGTCAATTATTGAGTCAATAGATTTTTTTCACTGCCATAAACGAGCTTTTTGTGCTAAAGATCTGAACATTAAGAAAAATGATTTCACACTAATGTGCTAATATTTTGCACTAACAATAAAAATACAGTGAGATTAAAATTAACCTGTTCCACTATAAAAAAGGAAATTCCCTTCTTGTTTTCAGTACAGATAAGAAGATATGAATCTTAAAAAAAAAAAAAGATAATCTATTTATATATGAAGTAAAATAAGACTAGAAACCAATCTTTCGAATATCTTATCTGTTCGCTTTTGATAATACATAATTGCAAATCCTACGAAGCAAGAATAAACCCACACATTATAGTACTGAAGCGTCCCTTATGTAATCTCACAACTTCCACTCGTATCGTATCAGATAGCCTTAATTTAGGTGTTAGGGCATCTTATCTAGTAAATTCACAGGAATTTTTTTAGTTAATATGCAAATCTTGCATAGCCGGAGGAATTCAAGAGACAAATAAAGATGAGGACCCACCATTGGCGGTTGTCCTGGAAGCGAGCCTGGAAGTTACAGGACGAGTTTGCTTTGAGAGCTTTATAAGCTTCACAGGCCTTTATTCCAGTGGCTCCGAGTTGCATGAACATTATCGACAACTCCAGGCTCTCACTTAATGCACCATGCGTGGAACCTTATTACAAAGTCGTTAAAGCAGTTACGCGCATGAAGTCGGAAAAGGAAAAGTGCATCGTCACATGCTAACTGAAATTAAATGACTAAAATCTACTAAGTAAACGTGATAAAACTCAGATTAATTGTCTACCATCAGTGTCGAAAATGCACTGTAGACAGCAAATTAACATGCAAGATTTATGGTGGAATTCATGTTATTTTATTCTTATAATCTTATATAATCTTCCAAGTAGCCGCTGGGTTAAGGGAGTTTAAATGTCATAATAAACGCTTTCAATTGCATAGTTTATACCAGTATTTGTATAAATAAATATTGATGGCAGTTGCTTAAAGTTCTCTAATTTTTATTATATTTTATTGAACAATTTTTCTACAAAATAGTACGAGGAATAAGACAAAGAGGAAGTTAAAATCTGTATGTATATTTTGATTTTTAAAAAATTTTCGCAAATAAATAAGAATATTTCAATTTTTACGATTTTTCCGTACAATAAGCCTGTGGTAGAAGCTATGAAAATAATTTTAAAAATATCTGAACAGCGTATATAAAACCATGAAAATTTATCTTTAAAATGAGACCAGGCGCTTTTAAAAACAATTAATATTTCCGGAGTTATTAACATTTTTATAAACATCGATATTTGAGTCTTTTTGGCAATGTCTTTTTATAAAACAGATATTTTAATTTCCCCTTTGGATTATTAGACGCAGAATTTTATATAGCTTCGGTACTATTTTGGAGAACAATTATTAAATTAAATATTATAAAAATTAGAGAACTTTAAGCCATTGTACGTTTAGTTTGACGACTTTTTTTAAATTTACGTGAATAAAAAAAAAATTATTTCCGAAAGTGACCTGTGTGTGGAGAATTGCTCAGTAGTCACGTTCGAGGTCCGATAATTTCACACAGATTGGTATGCAAAAACTTTTTCCTACTGAAATTGAATTCGAAAATGACGCCAATTCCGTGAGAATGGAAGATTTGCATTAATATTACAAGAAAAGGTAATTTTAAATACGAAATCCTGAATCTTTTGCGCATGTATGGTCGTATGTTAAGTGTCTTGAGTGCACAGTACAGTTATGCTCTTGTGGGTGTAGCTATTCACGAGCACAAAAGCGGATCGCAGCAATGTACAATCCGGGATAAGAGGAAGACGGGGGAGGTTGCAAAATCGTAAATCTAAATAATTGACAGCTCCCTAGGACGGGGCGAACTCCGCACCGCGATACAACAAGATAAGAGATTAGTTGGATGTACCAAATGTTTCTAACAAACATAATTTGTTGCGTCAATCACCGATATCCTCGGCAAACACACTGTATTGTGTGTAATTTCTTGCCCATTGGATCTTCATTCTTCCATATTGTAGACGTTATCGACCGGAATACACTTTTCACTTGCACTATTTTATTCAATACAGTGAGAGAGATCAAGATCTGATTACATTATCGAACGGACGACTTGTCGTGAGGTTTGTATCGCGGTTTCTAGGTAATACAACCAGTTTTGCGAAGGAAAACCACTGAAAATTTACGGTATCGCAATTTTTACAACATTGTCAAATAAGTTGTTATTTATAAAAAGAAGCAATAACTGTTTGAAAGAATTTTACAGTTAAATGTTCTAGATCATACGAATTATTTATCGAATCGTAATGAAAATTTAAAGAATAAGTTAATTAAAAACTGTTATTTAAAGATTTCGCGGTATTTCAAGGAATTTTATGGAATTTATTGTGATTTTCAGATATTTTAAGGGAGTTTATTACCAGTTATTGGGATTTTACAGAATTTAAAGAAATTTAAAGGGATTTGGCGAGATTTTAGTGGATTTGCAAGAATTTTTAAGTATTCAACGAGATTTCGTGGGATTTGAAGTAATTTTAAACTTATCGATTTAACAATATTCCGTGGAATTTTAAGTAATTTCAAGTGATTTTACGATATTTTATTGCATTTTCGGTAATTTTAAAGTATTTTACGAAATTTTATGGGATTTTAAGTAGTTTTAGGAACTTTTAAGGGATTTCAAGAGATTTTGAGTAATTTTAAAAGATTCAACAATATTTTAAAGAAATTCAAGTAATTTTAAACTATTTAGAATATTCTGAATTTTTTAGTAAAAGAAGTGCAAAAACGAGAAATTAATTGCGCGTGGATCATAGTTGTTAGTAAATTAAAAAAATAGATGTATGAAAGGAGATAATATATTTAGTATCGAGGTCTCTTTCCTTTATCATTGCTATCTTCTTTCACTTAATACAATTCTAAATGAGTAAAAAATAATTGAATTTTATAACATACAGAAATCCCTCTGAGTATTCCTCAGTAATAATTTCCGTTGCATGTTTTCTAAAATTATATTTATATTTATCTAAAATATTATGTGCCTCTTATACTTTACATCCTCTCGTTACACACGCGAAGATTCTTGCATTCACGCAAGAATCGCGTTCTAAGTAAGTTTATTCACACGGAATACGAAACTTTGAATAATTTAATTTGAAATCCAACGTCCGCCAGTGGGGAATCCCTCGAACGGTCAAATAAATTGAATTTACTTACCCGTCCAGCTTTCGACACGAAATACAACTGAATACCTGGAGCATCTGTAAAAAAAAATACACAAGGACTTAGATGTGGTTACGTATTCAATGCAAGCATAATAAATTTATGGAATGGATCAAAAAAAGCATTAGAAAATGTTTATCTTGTCAGAAAATATTTAATGCACCTAGATATGTCAATAAAAGTGGAAATTATACTTCCAATTATTTTAGGCTTTGGAACCTAAAAATAAAGTATCAGTGACGTATAAATATATCATTAATATTTTATTTTTAACAAGATTTTTAAAAATCCTTAATTTTTTCTTCTTCGGATGTTTAAACACTTGCATCTTGAAAAGTTTGCATATCATGTAAAATAAAAAAATACGTGTCTATTTTTTTGTATCTAAAACACGAAAAAAATATTCGAAGCCATTTTATTTTTCAGTTGTAAATATTACATTTTTTTATAAATATTATAATTTTTTATTGAATTTATTATTAGGTACGGTACATTGGCTTGTGCCTGCTTCTAAAGCTTTGCACAAACTGCCATAATCAAGTAATGAACAGTAAAGTAATGTAAGGAATGACAACAGCACATGGTATTCCCTAGTGGTTCACCCATCCAAGTACTAACCGCGCCCAACACTGCTTAACTTCAGTGATTCAACTGGTGCTTTCAGCGTGATTTGGCCGTTGTCTTACGCTTTTGGAAATTACGCATATCCCTAGCATTATCGTAGAATAATATGAATTTTTCGTGCATTTAAAGTGTAATTTATTGTAAACCCAGCAAACTTCAGTCTCATTTGTTATTGAAAGTTGCTATAAGATGCAAAACAACTACACGACTAATAATGATGTGTTTTCATTTTCATCAATTATAGAAGTTCTTCTACATTGTTTTGTGGTGTTGAATTTACAGATTGCATATAGCATTGACTTTTTACAAAGATTATAAACCATCGCATTAGATCCGAGGGGGGTATATAGTCGTAGGTTCAGTAATATATGATATACCCTTTATCTCTTTCATTCTTGTGAACCTATTCGCTATTCATACGGAGCCACATGCAGAGTTTCTCGACAGGTTCTTCCTTGACTAATCGCTGGCAAGGATCGACGACCAAAACGGCGAGGCTGGCGCTGTACTTCCAGCCAGGGTTGCTTGAGTTGAAGGGGTAATGGATCTCCGAGAAAATCAATTCTCCGCTTTATAAGAGACGATCATCCGCCGCCAGTTATTATTTTATTCTCGCCGCAATGTATAATCCAATCCTAATGCTTTATCGTACTGCCGGAGTTTATTGCCAATCAAGAGACAAGCAGGATACGAGCCGTCTCGAATCGCAGGGTTCGTTGTCATTAGGATCTTCATCTCTGCTATTAGGCTCTTATTTTCAGTCGATTCCGCTGGAGGGCGTGGTGAAAAAATATTCATTATATATCAGGAAGAACTTCTATCCCGGAGTCTCAAATCGACCAAGAATCAACAAGTTCGCAAACAGATTAATAACCACTTATCAGTGTTACCACTTATCACTTTAACTCATATTTTTTTTTAACTAATGTATTATCTATTTTTTTGGATAAAATTGCTTGGAACAATTTCGTAGAATAGCGACAATTTATGTAAAATGGTAATCATTGTGACATTATCACATGAAATTATGTACCTAGTACATTTTTCGGTAGATAACAGTTTATGTAATCATGTGAAGCGAAATTAAATATTTTAATAAGGTTCTTTATAAGCAAAAGTCATTGCAATTCCTAAACACCTCGAAGTGAATCTCATCAATTTGTTTGCTGAGCAACAGTCGGAGGCCTCAGTTATGTAAATTGAGTCAAGCAGCGGGAACGTGTGACTGCGGTGTCATTAGGCGACCCCAATGGCTATTCAGGATTTAGGTGTCAGTGGCATCATCAGTGGGTTATGAAACCGTTGGTCACTGTGAATGGAGGAGTAAATGAGTAAATGAGGACACAGAACTCGAGCATCCGATATCCGATATTCCGGTAACGAACGTGCAGGAACTTATTATAAATTACATCCCCACAAAGAACAAGATTCCTTGTTTCTTTATCTTACATACGCACATGATCAACTAGCATAAGCAAATATATGTATTCTATTATTTGTAAAGGAATAAATTCATTGTTTCGAGAAATAAATAAAATGATTCAAAGTTTTTCGAAATGAATTGCATTCCTTTGAGATAGAAGACTTTTTATTTTAACTTGGAACAGTGGCGTAGATAGCTTTTTTCGATGGGATCTAATGTGATATTAAAAGACTCATGGGGGGGATTTATTCCCATGATCCCCTCCCCTATCTACGCCACTGACTTGGAATAATCTTGTTTAATACGCTTGTAATTTCCTGAAGTTAGATTGAGTAAATATTTTACTGGTAAACAGCATCGTAATACACATTTTTAAATTTATTATTTTTTATTTATTCTAAAATTCTTCCGAATAATAACATTTCAAAGTGTGCGTAGAATCGGTGTTATCGCAAGTCAGAGATATGTGGTCATTTTTATTTTTAAGCCTTCAAAAGTATGAAATTTTCTAATGTTTGTGACTGATATATTTTAAGTATATTACAGGTACATAAAATTTGTTTCCATTTTGAACTGAGTGGAGGAACATTCTTTCCATTCTTTTCAAAATATGAAAATCGTCTTTCAGAGATTTTGTGACTGATGAACCGGAATACATTCTCTGTTTTATATACTGAACAAGATTCGATGACTCAACATTTTTAAGTAGGCAACATAAATTTATTACCTCATATAATAATAAAATTATTAAATGCATGTAAATAACGTGTCACTGTTTGTGAGACACATTTTTTGGTACACGCATCCAAGAGATGATAAAATTTTATATAGTGTTCTTAAAGAACTGAATACTTTATACATTTTTTTAAATTATGCAAAGTCTTCCCCTATGATTTCATTGCATCTCGCAGCTTCGTTTATGAAACGCTTGGGTTTCCTAATTTATAAAAAAATTCAATTTAAAAAAAAAATAACCGGGCAAAGGTGTTTAAAAAAAACCGTTTTATCGAAACGAAAAGTTTCAACTTCGGTGGCTCCGACCAACAAAACATTCTCGGCTAAACGAGCTAAGATTTGATTTATTTCTAGTAACTGAGAAAAAAATAATAAAAATAATCTCGTATTTTTTCAATATTTAACACAAGTGCATGAAAAAATTCTCAGTTCTAGCCTAGAGTATACACTTTTATATAGTGAGGATCCAAAGTTTTTAAACTTAAAAGAAAACTCACGAAAAATCATCGATTCAAATTTTATTCAACTAGCCCCGATCTCGGCCCCTACATATTTTGTTACGTACGTAACTCCTAAATGAACTTATTTGAAATTATGGGTCAATTATGGAAACATGTGAGCCCTGAGTTACATATACAGTTCCAGTAGTATGATTATGGAATATACCAATCATTCCAAGTCCAATTGATTTATAAAGTTTTCCATTTGGCAATCTTATAAAAGAACCAGGTGGTACATTGTGCCGAAATTCTAAACTGGTCACTTGTTGATTATAAGGAATTGTTGTTGTTGGAGGACGTGGAACATTATTTCCTGCCTCTCCATTTTGAGACTGTGAACTTAATTCTGTAAGAAGACAACAGTAATTTGAAAAAGAAAATTACAAAAAAAAAAAATTACACTGAAAAATTGCGGAGTTGATCATTCGAATTTTGAATAGCTCTCCAGATTTCAAAGGATTTTAAATATGTTTGAAAATTTAAAAAGGAAACAATTTTAAAGTCACATTCAAACTAAGAAATTTAAATTTCTTTAAATTACACCCAGAAAAAAGTTTTTTTTTTTAATCAAATAAACGTATCATTGATATAGGATCAAAGAAAAAATATGTTTGATTCAAACAAACTTTTTTCTGGGTGTATGTACTTATAGTCCAAATTTTTAGGGACTTATCTAATTATTTATAATAATAATATTATCTTGTATTAGACGTACGAATGGAACTGAAGACAACCATAAAGGTGAGTAGTAGAGTGCCGGTAACGACCTTCATTTTTTTCGAAATATGGAAACTGACTTTTGAGTTTTTGTGAACTGGAATATATTCACTGCTTTATATACTGACCAAGATTAAATAACGCAGCTATAAATTTGAGTAAACATTTTGAAGCAGGTTCACCAATATTTATTTTACAGATTTTCTTCAGGACGTATCATTTAAAAATGTGTGTAGAATCAGTGTTATCACATGTCAGAATATATGTATGTGATTATTTATTGTTAGTGACGCGTTCGAAATTATGACATTTTGTAATGTTTGAGACTGATAAGTATATTCAAAAAATACATTTTATGTATTAATCACGATCCTATTCAAAATTTTTATTGCTATAGAAGCAACAAAAATTGTTTGGTTGTGCCAACCAAATCTGGCTTCTTTCAACAAACCTTTTGTTCAACCAAGAAAATTCATTTAGACCAACAAAATATCGGTTTTGGTTGAATTAAAAAAAAAAAAAAAAAAAAACTGGTTGATTCAACAAAAAATTTTTGTTGAAAAAAAAAAAGTTTCGTTGTCCAATCTAAACAGTTTTCTCAGTGATATTATCAATGTATTCTTATTATGTATAAATTTCAGGGGTTATTCCTCAATAAATAACAAATACTTTCTAAGAGTGATAACATTTTTTTGTTTTTTCACGTAATTCTCCGTGAATAAAGTTTTTATTCAAGTGTATTATAGGTACATAAATTGGGGCCATTTCAGACCATGAATAATTGTCGTGCAATACTAGCAAAGATACTTTTATAAGAAACGGTAAATGCAAAATAAATAAGACATCTCCATGTCGTTTATGTAGCGGAAAAGCTTGTTTAGGAATCTATAAAAATTATCATATTCCTGCGTCAACTATTCCGCCATAACGTCCATAGGCAAATTCCGCACATCATCACAAAATGTAAATGCGAAGATTTATAAGCGTTGCGAATTAGGAGACAAGTGATAAAATATTATAAGTAGTTCGGTAAACATTGCTTAGCGACTCGGCTTCAATTATGAAAAAGAGTGAGCAAACATGGCTTATCATCTATCTAATTCATATCCGACAAATCGTGAAAACAATTGTATTTCAACACGCACGATTAACCTAATACCTAATGCGAGGGTTAAGAAACTCGTTATAGCAATAATCTCGAACGATGATCGTTCTGACACTAATCAGTGTTTGTTGTTGTTGTTGTTTATTTATCGACAACAGAACGACCTCCTTTTTCGCCCTTAAAGCACGTACATTTATTCAAGGATGCGTTTTGCGTCAAATAACTGTACAATCGCACTTCAGCGTTCCACATCAGATTATTACGATCTTTGTTGATCATTTTGTTTGTCAAACGCGATCGTGTGTGCCGATTATGTATGAGCAAGAGCTTAGGCTGATCAAACGTCACTGTAGTTTTATACCGGGGTAGGTTCAATAACCTGTATGGATATATACATCGTCAAGACTTTATTACTCGTCCTTTTTAATTACGGCAAAAAGTTAATAACGATTTGACTTTATGTGCATATGATTAAATCGACCTAAGCACAGATCTAGTCATCCGTAAAATGGTTGAGAAGACTCTGAATCCAACATTTCTCGGATATTTACCGATCTTGTAAATGGAATTATAAATCCGAGCTGATAAATTGATTTAATCGATCGCATTTCTGGATATGTTTCCTTGCTCATTATTAAACATTCAAATAAACATTTCAAGAGGTTTCCCATTACGAAAAAAAAAATTATAG
>CAJFCP010000050.1:1137597-1149544 GCA_904066005.1 Synergus itoensis | reverse complement strand
ATTTTCAAAGTAAGTGAATCAGTATTTAATCACAGATTATATTTTAAGACGCAGTAAATACAAAATTTAGTAAAAACTGGAAGCAAATATAATGTACTGTTATAGTAATTAAAAAGTGAGCATTATAAACTCTCATTAGCCGACACTCATCAGATTCTAAGATTCTAAGTATTCTGTTACTTTCATCGGATATAATTACAAGCAACTTAATGAAATTGGTCATGATATAAATATCACTTGAAAAAAAGCAATCGTATCGATAAAAAGAGGAGTATCACAAAAAGCAAAGTGGAATGTGTATCACTCAATTTACCGTTCATCATTGACCGCCTGGCGAAGGGATTAAAGAATTCATTTTCCCTATCCTGTGTGAGTTCAATGGCAGGTTCGGGAACTCGCGGCACAAAGAACAAAAGAGCAGCTAATGAACTTAAGTTATTACATGCTAATTGCACTTACCCTGGTCGTGCTCTTGAGAACGTTCTCTCCTTCCTTTGTTTCATCTTACCCTCACGTCTGAACATTATAGTCCGTGAATTCAGTGCTTACAGCACTTTTACAAGTGGACGTTAATTCTTCATCGTGGTTACAAAGAATGCTGTGTGGGACTTGTAGGAAGGGAGACGAAAAGAAATTTGCAACTTTCACACGGAAAGCTTCCGCGCAAATGCTAAGGTCCGTGAGTTTTTGTCGGACTATAAGCAATCAAAAAATGGCTTGTTCCGACCATTTGAATAATTGACGCGGATGCATTATTCGCAGGCCTTATAAACCTACTTTTTTTAGTGATAACAATCCTATTTAATTAGTCTAATTGAAATATTTGGAATCATTTCTCGGTCAACTGAAAGTTTGTTATTTATATAATTCGCAAATTTGATATTCCATAACTTTGGATTTTCAACATTTTAAAAATATAATTCCATATTTTCGGTTTTTGAAAATTTGTGAATGGGATATTTATTTTTTCGGTACTTTTGGTTTGTCCCAAAATTTCCTTCAATTTTTCAATAATTTATGGTAAAATACTCTCAAAATGACCATAAATTACAATTCGAAATCCTCATTAATATTTATAGCGTGACTTTATTTTAATTTTTTCGTCATTGTAGTTTAACATCCAGTTACTGTTCACACAACTGCGTAAAGCGAATTAACGAGAAAACCACTTTTGCACAAATAAAAAATACTCTAATTATTCGTGTATCAAAGTTGAAACCTGAGGAATTCGGGAATAACAAGGTAATAATGTACACGAAAAAAAATTAATACCAGACGAACGAGGGAATGAAGATTAAACCTAATTGAAATAATTGATATATGTATCTAGAGTAAACAAAGAATTTATTTGTACTATTTGAACTTTTTAGGTAAATTACCACTTTTAATGAAACTGCTAAGGCAAAGAAATGATTAATTTCAAGAAACTGAGTATTTTTTCAATATTGTAGAATTAAATAAAGATTTAGTTGAAATAGAAAAATATATATATAAACTGTTGTTAATTAAATAATTAATTTCAGCTCCTTCTATTTCTAGACATTGCATAACTGTAAAAATTTACACAAAAATTACATGAAAAGTCACCTTTCGACCCACTTGAGCTTAGTGACTTTTCTTATTTACATAATTTTGAAGTGAAAGACTTTATTATTCAGGTGATGTTTAAAGTGAGAACAAAACTTATGTATTTATTATATGCAAATATAAAAGTGGTCTTGATTCTTAAATAACAGCACGATTTTCCAGCTGATATGATTCTAGTGAAGTGTAAAATGTAAATTTTATTTTTATAACTGAAAAAAATGTCTTATAGAAGCAAAGAAATATTAAATTTTTTATTAATATGACGTCAAAAAATGTAATATAAAAGAATGACTGACTCTCGTTGTTTTCTGTTACCGGTGTACTGACCACAGCAACGCGTTCTCCATGTTTTCATTAAGCGAGTCTAGCATTCAGCGACAACTCCTTCCGGATTAATGAACCCGTGGTAACCGTTAAACGTTTTTTTTATCTTGTCGTATTATCATAGGACTAGTTGACCGTAGTTGAAATAAGTTCTTTGGATAGGCGGCAGCCAAGGACGATACGGAGATTGCTGAACCCGAACAATTATTTTTAAAATTGCTTAAAAATTCTCTAAAACAAAATAGCAATTACAAAAAGACACTTTTACACACCAAATTCAAAATATTTTCCGATTTCCTCAATTTCATTTCTCTATTTATTTTTTTTTACATATTTTTGTGGGTTTCAAGTGGACTTGTATTTTAGAAGTACTTCATGTCACTTATATGTTCCAAAAATTGATTTAATACTTGTTTCCTTTTATCACATTAAAGTTCGCCGAACTCAAAACTCCGTTACTACAATAAGACATTTGATTAAATATTCAAAATCTGAAACTATTATTTATTCAACTTTTGTGCTCTTTTCTTATGCGAGTTCTTTATTTTAAACAGGTGGGTGAGATAAGAGAGTATTACTCATAATCTCCATTGTTTGGGTGACACAAGATTTCACACTTAACCGTACTTATATTTTCATAACATAAAAGAGTGTGAATTATAAATTTCAACAAAACTGACGTCATATCTTCGTTACTCGAGAAACTAAAATTTACTTATTAAATGATTTCCTATGCAGGAAAAAAATTATCATAAATGAGATAAATTTTATAATTAATATTAGTATAATCAACTTATAATAAGAGAATTAAAGAACGAGATGAGCTCATTTTATTGAGTTCCTCCATAAGGTATTAAATTACAGTTACATCAATCTTATATGTATGAATTATTAGAACATTTGAATTTCACACCTCAGTCTTTTCGATTTGAATCTTAATAACATTTATGCTTCTGAAAAGATCACAACCTCCTTTTGGAAGATAATGTCAGTCATAACACACTTTTCATCTCTCACGTCTTAATCAAGATATTTCTGCACTTGAAGCAGTAGCACTACACCGCATATGCATAAACATTCTTCTTTGCTTTTGCGATACACCCCGTTGATGGCAAATAGAAAATACCTTTGCCGCATTCAGCTGTAAGTCAGATTAATTCCCTGCAATTCACAAAGCATTATTCTACGACCTTCCGGTACGCGTATGAAGACGGCTATTCAGAGAGATAAATATAAACTGCATTTATGAGGGGAAACGACCAAAAAGAGAACCAAGTGTTTGCTGAGCGGATGTGATGGAAGAAAATGCGGAAACCATATTTTAAGGGTTGCAGCCTCTGTAATAAGATTACAACATTTTTTAGGGTTGATTTGATTTTATTTTTATAGCTGTACTTTCGTGCTGGATAATAGTACCAAAGAGAATAAAAAACATCTTATCTTTTGAAGTCTTATAAAATCGCGTCTTGCATTTTTTTTCTAAAGATGTGGATCATTGTTATATAACTTAAAATTTTAAAGGATTTCAAGATATTTTAAGGAGCGTCGAAGGATTTTTAAAGGAATTCAAAACAGTTTAAAAATTTTCAAGAGATTTCACAAGATTTCAGGGGATGTTTAAAAGAGTTTGAAAAACTTATCAACAGTAGTTTTTCCAGAGATTTCTACAGATTTCACTGCAAGATCTCAAGACATCTTAAAGGATTTCATCAGATTTTAATTGACTTCAATGAATTTCAAGAGATTTTAAAGGAATTCAAAGGAATTCAAAGGAATTCAAAATAGTTTAAGGATTTTCAATATTTCAAGATATTTCAAGTTATTTTAAGAAACTTTCAAGGAATTTATTTCAGGTGGAGGAAATCAAATGAAATCCCTTAAAATTACTTGAAATTTTTCAAAACGTTTTAAATCTTCTGTACATGTCTTCAAATAACTTAAAATATTTCAAAATCCCTTAGAGTTCATTAAAATCACTTGAAATATTTTCAAATTCCGTCAAATTCGTTAAAATTTGTTAAAATTAGTTAAAACGCTCTGAAATCTTGTGAAATCTTTAAAAAAAAAACCCTAAAAAAATCCCTAAAATCAATCTAAATCTCTGAAATCTCTGGAAATTTTTTTATAATTTTTTAAATCTTATATTTCATTATGTTTATTTTCTCCAACTCTAGACTCACAATAATAAATATTTTTCCCAAAAACCAGGCCATTTACCCCCGTTTCGTACAGATGGAGGTAAATAGCCTATAGTTTCAGCAAAAAATCTTTATTATAGCGAGTCTAAATTTGGGAAAACTAAATTTGCTCTTATGGTAATTAAAATTCCTTTAAATTCTATGAAACCCCTAAATTTCAGGTTTGGAAACTTGACTGACCTTTTTTTATACTTCATTCCAATAAATGTAAGAAAATCATCAGACTAAGACGCCTGAAACTTATTCAATCCAATATTGAAACGACTAAAAAAATGAAATACAGTTAGGCAAAACTAGTAATGATAAAAGTGGTAATTACAAAAATAGAAATTAACTGTGCAGAAAGTGCACTTTCTGGTTTAATATGTCGCCAATAAATACCAATATTTACACGATGCGATGACATCTATTAACTTACAACGTATCTCCTATAAAATACACTTCTCTTTTTATGCTTTTAACGAGAATTTTTAATAAGCCTCGCGCAAGACTCTTCCTAGTCTCTCTCTTGATTCTTGGTAATATTCTCAACTAAATAATCTCCAGAGTTTTACATAAGTGGTGTACGAAGCTGTACTAGCGCTCGACATGTCACCAATGAGCAACGACCAAGCCCGGAGCAAGTGTCCTTGCTCGTGTACTCTGCCAGCCATTCTGCATAAACGTATATCTCTCGGAAAGATCGTAGATAAGAGGAGCGCCTTGGTAATTTGAAATTATTTTCTCGACGAGTCCGCGGAAGATTGCGAGGATCGATGCACCACAACCATGACACAGGCACAGACCAACCGGATTCCATGGTTGCGACCATAGCGACTTCTTACGGTGTTCGTCCGTGCGTAAAACCCTGCCTGGTACTGTTGGACGATAGTTGTCCCGTGATTAATTCACGTGAAAAGAGATGTAAAAGCAAAGGGAGACCGAGTCACCAAGAAGGTAGGCCATTTATTTCACGCGCAAGACTGCTAAGTTCGAGGAGCGAAATTTTACTTGTAAGACACGAACTACTTGCTCGCATGAAATTAAAATCAGACTCTACTCGAGGATGTAGTAGGGTGACTGGAAACTGCACTGGGAAGAGCAAAGAGGAACAATTTATCGAGATACTTAAATCCAGACTTTTACCTACAGCTTCTTCACTTATTCTATTCTATTTTCCCTTCATTTCTCTCACACCTGTTCATATTCGAAACACCTACCATTTTCTATGTAAAAGGGTACAATTTTTCACATTGAGACCCAACTTTTCTTTCTGCATGAGCAGATAAGAATAATGATCAATCTCACGAAAAATACCAGGTATCAATTCAAGACTGTAAAGAGTTTTGAAAAAAATCGTCACTTGGCATGAAATATAACACCACGAGTAATGTCAGAAAATGAGCAACTCTTCTGAAAAATGTCCCTTCTTAGAATCATCCTATGTCGCGTTTGCGCTTCGCGTGTTTCGTGGTCGTTAACCTACAATTAGAATCTGAATGGGAATCTATTTTTCCTTTCAAGGAAACGTTCTGCTCTGCACACGTAATGTGTCTTTGGTAATAAGAACGACAACTGCTTTCTTCAACAATTTCACCCTCGTGCACTAATAAAAATTACATCATTGCAAGAAACAAGAAGATTGTTTCGTGCAATCTTAATCTTTCGTGCGATATTTAATCTTTTTGTTATTACTATATTGTGTTAATAATTTAGTGGAAATAAAAGAAATTCGTTATAGTTAGAGATGAAATATTGTTTATTTTAAATTGAGGGAAAATGTGGGAGGATTTTGTTCTCGAAAAAATGAAAATACGGTTTTAGACTCTGGGGTAATAGCCTAAAGCTAGATATAGGTAAATATGCCTATGACGAAGCCACACCAACGGGATTCGCTGCCTACGACCGACGCGACAAATACAACAGAGATCAAGTGATGTCTCACGCACTCTAAGTTCTTGGTAAATGGCAATATAAGTATACGGCAATAGTAGTATTTATAGCGCTGGTCGTTTTATATTAATAGTCAAGACTACCGTGTGACGAACTCTTTACTCTTCTTCCGCAATTCTATAATGTCGTAATCAGCATAATTCCTTCTCGTTAAACGTCATTCTAGAATTTAAGTGCACTAATAAAATTTTAATAACTGTACAGTAATTCTGTTTACACATGATATCGCGTTCTGAGTGTATCAAAATTGATTGAAAGTTTCATTAAGAATTAATAAACAACTGGAGGAATTTTTGAAAAAATAACATAGATCATTGTCACAAAGTTTATGTTTTAATATCCCTACCATATATTTCAAATTTTAAGAAAATTTAAGGAAATTCAGGAATTTTAGATGCGAGAAGTGGATTTCTGATTTAAAAAAACTTTTCCGAATAACCAATCTAAATATTTTTATTTGACAATTGTGACTTTTGTTAAATCTCTTGAAATCTTTTGAATTATTTACAAATCCTTTAAAAAGGGATGCTGAATTTTGCTTAATTACCCTCAATTTCTTTAAAATTATTGATAATCTTTCAAAATTTCTCGAAATTCGCTAAAATCAATTCAAATCTCTTAAAATCCTTTAAATTTTTTAAAGATTATTAAAATTTTTGAATCCTTTTTTAAATTTCGTGAAATCTCTTGAAATTTATTCAAATCTCTTTAAATAACTTTTAAATAACTCGCCCGAAATTCTTTAAAATCACTCTAAAAGTGCCTCGAAATATTATGAAATCTCTTGCAAATTCTAAAACCTTTTTGAATTCTTTAAAAATCCATTGAAATTGCTTAAAAAATTTGAAATCTCTTGAAAACCTTTGAAGTCTCTCCGAAATTTTTGCAAATTCTTTAAAATCCTTTAAATATTTTAAAATCGCAGAAATCTGCACTTGAATAACAATAATTTAATATCAAGTTATGAAAAGGGGATGGGAGTGAAAATTTTACGTACGACGTCCGACAATCGTGGGATAAAACAAATTGGTAGGTATATTATAATTTATAATACATAAAAGCCCAGTGTGTGCATCTACTCTAAAATTATAACTGCACAATTCATTTGCTTATTTCACAAGGAAGTCTTCTCATCTGAAAGTTTCATCCGGTCGGATAATAAAGGATTCGATCGATTAGGGGTCTCTCAGGGATAATAATTTCCTGACTATGGCGAATTTTTCCTTGAGGATTCTTTTAAAAACATCGCTCAAGTCTTAACGAAAGTCACAGGGAAGTTGATGGGCGTTCCATGAAATGCTCCGCCATTCGCGCTAAGTACCGTAATCGCTTGATTACGGGTAGCAGCCATTGTAATGTCGTCGTTGAACATGCTTACCTTGTACGTACAATGTAACAGGTAAACTGTGATAATATTATGATAATAATGACCATATCATCACAAAATTAGCAAAGCGTTGAAAACTATTTCTTATGATTCTAAGGAGACTTTATAGGAGAAGAGACATGGATAGAATCTTGTCCAACAGCGTTCAATTAATAAAGTACTGCAAAAAAACGGGATTCCAATTGTAATTAAAGCGCGATACGGAAGCTGTATGGTGGACATCGGTCACGCTTCATGCCAATTAAACTCGCACACCTTCTTGAGCCTAAGGTCGGTGCACACGAAGACGCGCCTCTTGCGTGTAGTAAGGCAAGGAGAGGACCGGAGAATCTTGGTGACAGTGAAGGAAGAAGAAAAAATATGGTGAGAGACCACCGAGCGAATCCGAGTACGGGTGAACCGGATGGGGAAATGTCTTCAATGTGTTTTAAGAAGGCACGGTGAGCGAACTTATAAAGAGCGTCACGTGACACAGGAAAAGAAATAGCATGCAGATACCGTTCTTCGTAGTCGTAGGGATTAATCTAGGAGTGGCGATCGCCTGCTTCGTCAAGTAGAATTTTGCAAATTATTGTGTTTGCCAGTAAATCCACAGTAAGGAGACACTACGATAATTTGAGTGTAGGCGAAACCAGGAGTTTCAGCTCTTTTATTCACGAGGAAGGAGTATCTCTCAAAGAGATCCTTTTCGGAGACCGTTATATTGCATTTTTCTATGCCCTATTTGATATTTTAATTCGTTAATCATTGGTCAACTTGTATTCAGGCTAGCCACAAAATTCAATTTTTTAATGTCCTTGACTAAAATTCTACGGAATTTTTTAAATATATGAAAATCTGTTAAAATCCTTAAGTTCCACAAACTTTAAAATCTCATAAATTCTTTGAAATCTACTAAAATTACATGAAATCCTCTAAAACTTCACAACATTTTTTGTAAGTCATAAAAGTCTTGTGAAATCTTTTAAGATTCTTGAAATCCTTTAAGGGCATACGGTAATTACCATATTCCCTTAAAATTCCACGAGAATGTTTAACAAATTCCATGAAATCCTTTAAAATTGTACAAAATTTTTTAAAAAATCGAAAATAACTTTAAAAATTTCTTTAAATTCTAGGAAATCTTTTAAAAATCATAAGAATCCCGAGAAAACCTTTAAAATTCCATGAGGAACATTAAAATCGATTACAATTGCTTTAAGTAAAATAAAAATTACTTAAGATTCCTACAAGCTTTTTAAAATCCTTTAAAACTTCACAAGGTACTTTAAAATACCTTAAAATCCTTTGAGTTCCCTAAACTTTCTTTAAAATCTCTTAAAATTTCATAAAAACCTTTAAAATTCCTAGAAATCTTAAAATTATTGAAATCATTAGAAACCTAGAGAATCACAAAGAATTGTTTAATATCCTTCGAAATTCTTGGAAAGCTTCTAAAATCTGTTAATTAAACTATAAAATCTATATGTATATGCATCAAAACAAAAATTGCATAGCATAAATGTCAATTTCTATTTTCCCTGACAGCTACTCGCATTTCCCTGACAAGCATTCATACTCTTGGAATAATGACAAGATTGGTTTAGGAAAACCAAAGGCTGAAAGGAACCTAAACTTGACTGTCTTCAGTTATAAGGCGATCACAATCTTTCCGTTAGACACCTTCTAACGACCGTCCACTTTGAAAATTACAGTAACAAGCCTGTCATGAAGGGTCCTGTGGGAATCTGAAGATTGACTCGAGACACGTTAGGTTAATACCTACCCACGATTATGGCAGCATGCGTTCGAGATACGTCTAATCGTTACTGATTGATACACCTGACTAACTCCACTTGGCTAGAGGCGGAAGGTCGGAAATAAGCTCTACTCGCACCGTTCGATATTTTTCTGTCGACTTCCGCCTTCCAAGGATCTCGCGGTAAGTTCCTCCAGCTTGGTGGCGCCGAAGATACTCTGAGAAACTGAAAATTGACTCCCTTGCTTAAGCCTCTGTCGGTTTAGAGTCATTATAGGTCTCGTATGTTTACGGGTATTGCAATCGCGTCCATAATGGATTCTTGTCCCTGGAGGAGCTCCGAAGTATCCGAACGGGACAAAGGCGAAAGGTTGTCGATGCAAACAACTTCGCCGACTTAATGAAATCCCCAAGCAGGGTTCGAGTCGCAATTTGTTAGAAAGGGCAAAACGGTACTCGAACGATATTTATTATTGCAACTGAGTCCTGCGATCCGTTCCGCTAAAGTTCGATATAAGTACGATAAATCGAAGATATTTATATTGTCTCTGTACTTCCTACCAATAGATATCATCCAAGAATATACCTTGACAACCTTGGAAGTTTATATTTTGTATATAAGAAACTGTCGAGGAATTTACAATGCAAGTTACTAATGCTATGTACCAAGTCGACAAAAGCAAACACTAATAATAATTGATCACCACTATTTATCGTTAAGTAAGCAAAATATACATATCATAATTTCCGTTATATAAGAACGCGAAACGACATTATGAAGAATGTTTATAAGCTTACTTAATTAATTTCTTAATTCTTACTTTAATTGGTAAATTGATTTTACTATTATTAGATTTTATTATATACTTGATTTTATTCTGCCTAATGATTTTCCCATATAATTCGATAAAATTCAAATTACTTATCCGCAATATCTTTTTAGTTGTTTAACCTGACAAAGAACTCGTTTTGCATGCCTTAGACCAGTTCTTCTTCTTTATAAACCGGCTTCAAAAAATAGTAAAAGAAGCAACGGAAACTGGAAATTTCTAAGTTTAAATTTCCTTGAAATTTTCTATGGCTTTTACTTTTTTTTTGAAATACTAGCGAATCGATTGAGAAAATTGTTTTCGACTTGCAACGAAAAAATTTAGCATATCTCTTTTTTTCCGGATGGTGAATATTCTTCGCTTTTTGCGTCAAGCTTTGAACTTTGTTATTTTCTTGACATCCCTGGTTGAATAATGCACTTCCACTTCACTCGTCAAGGTCGTTCAAGGTTGCCACTAAGAGAGAGCAACAACCTTGTCCGATGCACTTGTAATAAACTGGTCCCGTCTTCTAAAGACCAGATACGTTAGTGTTGAACTGGGAGAGGGTTCCCTCTCTATATCTCTTTTTCTCTCTCACGCTGCCTTTCTTATTGCGCCTTCACCTCCACTTATGCGAATACATATAGTACTACATATCAATCTGGCTTTAACACAATAATTAGTTTCTTGAAGTCCTGTCTAAAAAAAGACACGTTACCATATATCTCGAAAATATCAAACACTTTTTTGTCGAAAACCTAATTTCTTTTTTCTCCCCTATAGAATTTTTTCCAAGCGTTTCGTTCCGCTTAAGACACGCTTCGAGTGGACCAAGTCTTGGTGACATTCGAGTGACCCTCCTTCCTCAATGCCAACATTTCCTCATTCCTCAGCGAGGAGGATTCGCATCTTTTGCTAGGAGGAATTGACGATGCGGTTAAAACGAGCCGTTTCGCAACTAAAATGATACGGCCTCAGGCAGTCGTGACTATTTGTCAGCCATCTGATGCCATTTAGGCCCAGCTTTACCTTCGATACCCTCAGTAACGATGTAACCTATACTTCAGCGCTTCATCATTACTATCTTTGATCGATCTCCAGATCTATTGTTACATTGTGCCGCTACCTAGCCTATATCATTTTAGCTGGAGCATCGCACGAACTACGACAATCGAATTTCTACAACACAATTGTCAAGTTCAAACCAAGAATTCTTATTCGACAAGATATAAGATACTAAAGATGCCTGAATAGTTCTGAACGTTCAATGGAACGGTTTTTTGTATTGATTGTATTTTAAACTAGACACAGCTTTAAAATATTGATTCATTTGCATTACAAATAATTTTTAATGGAAGAAACTTGTAATGCCTATTGTAATTTTTAGTTGGAACAATATTTCTGGATAAAATAGAATTTGGAAAAAATATTTCGTTCACTTGAACGTTCAAAATTTATGTTCTTATAATACACTTGAATAAAAACTTTATTCACGGAGAATTACGTTTTTGTGCATTTAATTTCGTTTTATTGCAAAACATGTAGGGTGTCCAAAAAAAGTGAGTTTTTAAATTTTGAACGCATAAGAAATAAAGGGTGTCTAGCGATCAGGCAATTTGAAATTCCCGGCTTTTTCCCGGTCAATTTTTTTTCCTCCGACCAATTTATAGTTGTCTTTTTGTGATTTTAGAAAGTCAATGTATACGTAGAAATATAAATTTTAACATAATATATGCAGAAAAAATGTATGGTATAAAGAAGACAATTATTTATTTACACATGCTAAACTTATTTTTAATCAAGGAAGATAAAGTAGAAAAAAGTCGATTTTTAGATAAAATACAAAAAATTCCCGGTCCTGAATAAAATTCCCGAGATTAAGATTAATTCAAGACTTTGACTTTATTTTGTAATAAACTGATAATAAGTTCAAACTTTACTAATTTTCATTATCTTAAGCCAACAATTA
>CAJFCP010000050.1:1076995-1137497 GCA_904066005.1 Synergus itoensis | reverse complement strand
TAGAAAAAAACTTAAAAATAGTAAGAAAAAACCTTTAAAATTCAATTTATTATGATGAATTTAAAGATAAAAGATATTAATTTCAATAATAAATATTACAAATCATGTTTAAAAAAATTTTAATGTAAATATTTTAAATTCCACCGTCTTTCTTTTTTTAAAAGAAATTGAAGACTAATTTCATTTTAAAAATAAATTAAAAAAAAAATAGTTCACGTTACTTCCTATGGGGGGGATACATCGTTAGTCTACGCTTGTCAACGCAGGGGGGAGGAGTAAATATCCGGAAAAATCCTCAACGTAATTCATGCACAACCCCTAATCAATTCCTCTAAATAAAATCTTCTTCTAATCATAATAGATGCTTCTAAAAAGAGAACCTGCGATAAATTATTTTTGTTTCAATTCTCGGCGGAAGCGAAATCCTGCTGATAAGCAAAAGTCTGCTAGTTGCATTAGCAGCAATCTTTAACTTGAAATTCAAGAACACGTTCTTGTTCGTACATACCTTATTTTGCGAAGCGTGTGCCAAGACGAACATATAAGGGTCGAGACGAAGAGCTGGCAGTGTCATATTGTCTACGGGCGGCCAAATATCTGAAACCAAAACCAGGATTACATTGCAACATAATCTGCTTTGTACTTCTACCGGGAGAAATTACGTATAAGTAAAAGACTTCCGGGCACGAAGTGCGCTTCTCCAGGAGATATACACATTGTGCCATCATACTTCATGCCGCCTTTGCAAGTAAGAGCCGGCATACACTTTCATTCCAAGCTCAAGTTGCTTCTCTCACTGAGCATCATCCTGATTCTCTCCTCCGCTGTATAATGCCGCTTATACGCACACCACAACACAATAACAGCAATACCAGTGGCAGTTGCATCAAGCGATCCTATAAATAGATCTCGTCGTCCTATCAAGACGCGACCTTGGAACGAAATCACCTGTAAGAATTATGAGATTCACAGTCTTGAGATAAAAAAAAGACAGGACTGAAACTGCCTCCACGAAATCTGTAATTAGCTATTCATAAAATCGTAAAGAGGAATTTTAAATGACTCGGAAACGTTGCTGGTGTAAGGGGAAGTGAAGAAATGATGAGGACATTGACTGCAGCCTTCAGTATTTTAAGGGAGGAATTTCTGTGTAGTTAATGCTAACCAAAGAGTTCGCTAACTCTCTAACAAAGAAAACCACTCTTTTGATGGCATATCCCTGACAGAAAATTATTAAAAATGCGAACAAACTTTCAATAGAGTTATTGAAATTTTTCAAAAATTTCGCATGGTATGGATTTTGCCATGTATCAATTTTATCAAATTAATGCTTATCATATTTCATTTTCCTCGTGTAGAAATTTCCAAACCTGGCCCAGACCGGTGATGAAACGCCCGGCCCGATCGGGCCCTGATCTGCCCGAGTCTGGGCCTTGTGTTTCATCTCCGGTCTGAAAACCCCGATTTGGACCCGATCGGGGCCACAGCAAAATTTCTACTCGGGTCCGTTTTTTAATAACTCGTGGTTCAGATATTATTTTTCTATTGTTAAGTCAAATGGAAATTTACAAAATGAAAATAGCCTAATTGTGTAAAATTTGATATTTCGAAAAATTCAAGAATCTTGCTCAATTGATCTCGACTTTTTTTGACAATTTTAAGATATTCAAGTTTCAAAATTTTAAGAGTTGACTAGCGAAAACCGAAGAAATTTAGAGGGTAGCGTCGCAAAATTCAAAAATTTACTTTTTTAGACACCTTACATATGTACTTTGCAATAAAACGAAATTAAATGCATTAAAACGTAATTTTCCGTGAATAAAGTTTTTATTCAAGTGTAGTACAGATACATAAATTTTGTACGTACATATGTAAATTCTATATGAACTTACAGATGGGGTTCACGCGGGCCAAGTACTTCCCAATATTGACCCTGATCGACACGTGCAACTCTAGTAGTAGGATCATAGACTATATCAATCGGTAGAGTTCCCCTTGTTATATAATTATTTCCATTTGGAAATTTTATTTGAGAACCAGGTCGTATATTCAACCAAGTTACTGAAGTTTGACTATTCCTAGAAACAGGAATAAATCTATACGTTGAAGGAGGTGGAGGAACATTATTTCCTCCCTCTGCATTTTGAGATTGTGAGCTTAATTCTGTAAGAAGAAAATTGGAACAAGAAATTTTAAAAAAATTGCATAGAAGAAATTGTGGATTGATCACTCGATATTTGAATGTACACTGTACACCATATTTTAAAAGATTTTAAACATTCTTGTAGATTTAAAGAGGAATCAATTTCAAAATCAAATTCAATTTAAAGTACTTAATATATAGTCCAAATTTTTAGGGACTTTTAATTACTTATAATAATAATATTATCTTGTATTCGACTTACGAATAAAACTAAAGACAACCATAAAGGTGAGTAGTAGAGTGCCGGTAACGACCTTCATTTTTTTCGAAATATGAAAACTGACTTCTGAGTTTTTGTGAACTGGAATATATTCACTGCTATATATACTAACCAAGATTCAATAACGCAGCTTTAAATTTGAGTAAACATTTTAAAACAGGTTCACCAATATTTATTTTCCAGATTTTCTTCCGAATGTATCATTTAAAAATGTGTGTAGAATCAGTGTTATCACATGTCAGAGTATTGTTAGTGACACGTTCGAAATTATGATATTTTGCAATGTTTGAGACTGATAAGAATATTTAAAAAATACACTTTATGTATTAATCACGATCCTATTGTAAAACTTTTATTGCTATAGAAGCAAAACAAAATTTGTGCCAACCAAATCTGATTTCTTTCAAAAAACCTTTTTTTGAACCAAGAAAATTCATTTAGACCAAAAAAATATCGGTTTTGATTGAATTAAAAAAACTTTGGTTGGTTCAACAAAAAATTTTTGTTGAAAAAAAAAGTTTTGTTTTCCAAACTAAACAGTTTTCTCAGTGATATTATCAGTGTATTATAAAAACAATACACAAATACACTGATACACTATAGTGTATCAGTGTATTCTTGTTATGTATAAATTTCAGGGGTTATTCCGCAATAAATAACAAATGCTTTCTAAAAGTGATAAAATTTTTTTTTCACGTAATTCTCCGTCAATAAAGTTTTTATTCAAGTGTATTATATCAACATAAATTTTTTATGTATGTAAATCCTATATGAAATTACTGATGAGGTTCACGCGGGCCAAGTATTTCCCAATGTGAACCCTGGTCTGCACGTACCAGTTGTGTAAGAGGATTAAAGATTATAAAAATCGGTTTACGTTCTCTTGATATATAAATGTTTCCATTTGGAAATTTTACATGAGTACCAACTGGTACATTATTTAGAATTTCTGGAACTTCCCGATCCGCATGAGGAACAACAAAATTATATATTGGAGGATGAGGTGGAGGAACATTACTTTCTGACCCTGACTGTGAACTTGATTCTGTAAGGAGAAAATGGAAATTTGAAAAATGAAAGTACAAAAGAAATTACACAAAAAAAATTGCGGAGTTGACCACTCGATATAAGAATGTACACCAGATTTCAAAATGTTTTTAATGTTTTTAATGTCCTGTACTAGATTTACGAATAGAACTGAAGACGACCATAAAGATGAGGAGTAGAGTGCCAGTAACGATCTTCATTTTTTTCAAAATGTGAAAACTGATTTCTGAGTTTTTGTGAACCGGAATATAAGTTATTTACTGCTTTATATACTGATTAGGATTCAATAACGCAATTTCCGAATATAGATATAAAAATTTGTGTCAAATCAGTGTTATCTCATGTTAGAGGATATGTGATCATATATTCTCAGAAAAGCTTTCAAAAGTATGAAATTTTATAATGTTTTTGAGCGATGTTCATATTTCACATAAGTATATCCGCTTCAAATAATAATCACAATCCTATTACAAAACTTTTACTACATTTTTAATTTATATACATATTGTTGAAGAACCATGATTATTGATCTTAGATAATAAAACCACAATATATCATGCTTTATATACTAATCAAGATTCGATAATGCAGCTTTAAATTTAAGTAAACATTTTAAAGCAGGTTCACTAATATTTATTTTGCAGAATTTCTTCCGAAAATAACATTTAAAAATGTGTCTCGAATCAGTGTTATCACATGTCAGATATATGTGATCATTTGTTGGTTTCTTAAAGATTCCTATAGTATTTTAGCATATATTTTTACCTATCTTAAACTAAATATATTTTACCTAATTATATTTTTACCTTAGGATGATGCAGGCTAGTTATTCATTAATTATAAATTAATTATTATTCATTCAGAGGGAAAAAATGTGTAGGGGCCATTTTTTGGGGATCCTACATATTTTGCAATAAAACGAAATTTTAAATGCACTAAAACGTAATTCTCCGTGAATAAAGTTTTTATTCAAGTGTAGTACAGATACATAAATTTTGTATGTACATACATATGTACACTCTATATGAACTTACTGATGGGGTTGACGCGGGCCAAGTATTTCCCAATGTGCACCCTGACGGACATATGCATTTCTAGCAATAGGACTATACTCTATATCAACCGCGTGAGTTCCCCTTGTTAAATAAGTGTTTCCATTTGGAAAATTTATATGAGAACCAGGTGGTATATTGAACCAAGTTACTGAAGTCGGACGATTCCCAAAAATAGGGGTAAATGTATATGTTCGAGGAGGTGGAGGTGGAGGAACATTATTTCCTCCCTCTGCATTTTGAGATTGTGAGCTTAATTCTGTAAGAAGAAAATTGGAAAAAGAAATTTTAAAAAAATTGCATAGAAGAAATTGTGGATTGATCACTCGATATTTGAATGTACACTGTACACCATATTTTAAAAGATTTTAAACATTCTTGTAGGTTTAAAGAGGAACCAATTTCAAAATCAAATTCAATTTAAAGTACTTAATATATAGTCCAAATTTTTAGGGACTTTTAATTACTTATAATAATAATATTATCTTGTATTCAACTTACGAATAGAACTAAAGACAACCATAAAGGTGAGTAGTAGAGTGCCGGTAACGACCTTCATTTTTTTCGAAATATGAAAACTGACTTTTAAGTTTTTGTGAACCGGAATATATTCACTGCTTTATATACTGACCAAGATTCAATAACGCAGCTTTAAATTTGAGTAAACATTTTAAAGCAGGTTCACCAATATTTATTTTACAGATTTTCTTCCGAATCTATCATTTAAAAATGTGTGTAGAATCAGTGTTATCACATGTCAGAATATATGTATGTGATTATTTGTTGTTTGTGACATCTTCGAAATTATGACATATTGCAATGTTTGGGACTGATAAGAATATTTAAAAAATACACTTTATGTATTAATCACGATCCTATTGCAAAACTTTTACTGCTCTAGAAACAACAAAATTTGTGCCAACCAAATCTGATTTCTTTCAAAAAACCTTTTGTTGAACCAAGAAAATTCATATAGACCAACAAAATATCGGTTTTAAAAAAATGAAAAAAAAAATTAATTTATACGCAAATATTTCAATCAAAGGTCGAATAGTAAGAATAAGTTAGTATGCAATTATGGAAAGAATCTTTATGCCGCCTAGTGGATGATCCTATAAAAAGTATAAAGCGTGCCCGAACTTCATAATACTACGATTCATACGCGAGCCTTATGAGTAGAGGCCAAGCGGCCAGGGTATATCGGTAGCCGCACTGGATTCTGTTCTGGTGCAGTCTAGTAGTCAGTCCCATACCACACTCAAACAGTTTTGCTTGGAATAGCAAAAAAAGAAACAGACACGTATCGCAAGCTTTGAAGGGGGCTTTGGCCTTGAAACAACCTAACACATTCTATCAAACTTGGAAACCGAATATAATTAGAAATTACATACACCTATAATCTTAAACTTAATATTATTATAAAGCTGAAACAGAAAAATCGGGTTAGAAGAAAACGAAGCGCTGGCGGGAATCGAACGTGGATCTCCGGGGCAGCAGTCGGACGGCCTTTTTTTTTTTTTGTAACGTGGTTTATTTTTGTATTTACATGTATGTACATTCGTAGGTTATAAAAAACGTAACGTAAAAACCCTATAATGATTATTAACTTAATAGCTCGCAGATATAATTATCTTGTTACTGATATTGAACTTGGTACTTTTCTTATAATATATGCTTAAATTTAGGTATGAAACAGCGTCAGTTATTTTTCCTTATTATACGAATTGAAAATAAATAATAAAAAAAATATTCTAATCGAATTTCTTTTTTGGAGATTTAAATATGATGATGATGACTATTTGTCAACATGTGATTCAATATAATTTTATTCTGTGATTTTGTAAATGTTGTGTAACCACCAGTATAATTCAACATTGTTCATAAATTTATCTTCCATGTGTCGCTTTGTTATGCTTTGTGAGAAACAAATTTGTTTTTCGGTTCTGTAAATATCTAGATTAGATTCATAATCTATTTTTTTATTAAACGCATGTCTTTTGATATGATAAATTATAGGAATTTTGTTTTTGTCTTGTATTAGTCCCAGTCCAGATATGGAAAAGCCTCTGGTGGTACTTTATCTTTAGACGGACGGCTTTCCATGTACCTACAGAGGACTATGAGAATGAAAGTGGAAACGTCCAATATAATAAACACGTGAATGTATATTGAGGTACATTAAGGGCTCGTCCATAAACTACGTAGCCACTAGAAGGGGGGGGGAGTAGTGGAAAATACTACGCTAATCTACGAGAGGGGACGGGGGCTTATTGACTTGTAGCTACGTAGGCGCAAGTAAAGATGGTTTTAAAAAATAACATTAAAAAATGTTTGTGGGAAATAAATGGATGGATAAAATAATAAACTTTTTTTAATTCAATTAAATTCTCTTTTTATAGGGAGGTGTGGAACAAAAAATCTACGTAGATTCGAGGGGGGGGGGTGATGAAAAATCTACGTTTATCCACGAGGGGGTAGGGGGGACTCAAAAAATCACTCAAGAGCGGCTACGTAGTTTATGGACGAGCCCTTAGCTTATGTATCGTTTTCTGGGAGTATAGGTCTGACTACTAGACGTTTTGAAACGTGCGCAAAATAACACTTAGAAACTCTACAGTGCATTATACAATTTATACTCTCACGTATTTTTTTTACCAATCCCATTGTAATTTCACACGATAATAAGCTTTCATTTTGTAATTTCCATTGCAGTAATTATTCTTCAAAATATATTTATACCTTTCAACTCAATTCTAAAATAGTTCAGTTTGCTTTCATGTCGAAAAACTATAAATTTATTTTCTTAAAACGAGCACAAAACTTTGCTTTACGATTACATTTTGTAACTAGATACAATTGTAAGACATCTTCAGTACTATTTTCTTTAATAAAACGTATAAAACTTTTACATTTAATGGCACTTAATGCCGTTAGCATATGAAATATTTATCAATATTTTAGGAGTCATTTTAATTTTTTATGGCTACTAAAATATCTAGGAACGGAACCTATATTCGTGCATTCTTTTCTAATTGAATAGTACTTTTTCAAATTATTTAACAGTCTTTCCGAAACCGAAGTTTTCATTTTTCTCCGTGTAGTGTATCAGGGTATTCTTGTTATGTATAAATTTCAGGGGTTATTCCTCAATAAATAACAAATGCTTTCTAAGAGTGATAACACTTTTTCTTCACGTAATTCTCCGTGAATAGTTTTTATTCAAGTGTATTATATGAACATAAATTTTGTATGTATGTAAATCTTATATGAACTTACTGATGGGGTTCAAGCGGGCCAAGTACTTCCCAATGTGAACCCTGGTCTACACGTACCAGTCGTGTAAGAGGATTAAAGAATATAAAAATCGGTTTACGTTCCTTTGATATATAAATGTTTCCATTTGGAAATTTTACATGAGTACCAACTGATATATTACTTAGAGTTTCTGAAACTTCCCGATCCGCATGACGAACAACAAAATTATATATTGGAGGATGAGGTGGAGGAACATTACTTCCTGACCCTGACTGTGAACTTGATTCTGTAAGGAGAAAATGGAAATTTGAAAAATGAAAGTACAAAAGAAATTACACAAAAAAAATTGCGGAGTTGATCACTCGATATAAGAATGTACACCAGATTTCAAAATGTTTTTAATGTTTTTGGGGATTTAAAAAGGAAACAATTTTAAAATCACATTCAAACTAAAGGACTTAATATATAGTTCAAATTTTGAGGGAATTTTCTAATAACTTAAAATAATAATATTATCCTGTATTAGACATATGAATGGAACTAAAGACGACCATAAAGGTGAGGAGTAGAGTGCCAGTAACGATCTTCATTCTTTTCGAAATGTGAAAACTGATTTCTGAGTTTTGGTGAACCGGAATATAAGTTATTTACTGCTTTATATACTGATTAGGATTCAATAACGCAATTTCCGAATATAAATTTCAAAATGTGTGTCAAATCAGTGTTATCTCATGTCAGAGGATATGTGATCATATATTCTCAAAAAAGCTTTTAAAATTATGAAATTTTATAATGTTTTTGAGCGAAACTCATATTTCACATAAGTATATCCGTTTCAAATAATAATCACAATCCTATTACAAAACTGTCACTACATTTTTAATTTATATACATATTGTTGAAGAACCATGATTATTGATCTTAGATAATAAAACCACAATATATCATGCTTTATATACTAACCAAGATTCGATAATGCAGCTTTAAATTTAAGTAAACATTTTAAAGCAGGTTCACTAATATTTATTTTGCAGAATTTCTTCCGAAAATAACATTTAAAAATGTGTGTCGAATTGGTATTATCACATGTCAGATATATGTGATCATTTGTTAGTTTCTTAAAGATTCCTATAATATTTTAACATATATTTTTACCTATCTTAAACTAAATATATTTTACCTAAGTATATTTTTACCTTAGGATGATGCAGGCTAGTTATTCATTAATTATAAATTAATTATTATTTATTCAGAAGGAAAAAATGTGTAGGGGCCATTTTTTGGGGATCCTACATATTTTGCAATAAAAGGAAATTAAATGCACTAAAACGTAATTCTCCGTGAATAAAGTTTTTATTCAAGTGTAGTACAGATACATAAATTTTGTATGTACATACATATGTACACTGTATATGAACTTACTGATGGGGTTGACGCGGGCCAAGTATTTCCCAATGTGGACCCTGATCGACACGTGCAACTCTAGCAGTAGGATTATACTCTATATCAATCACGTTAGTTCCCCTTGTTAAATAAATGTTTCCATTTGGAAATTTTATTTGAGAACCAGCTGGTATATCGAACCAAGTTACTGAAGTTGGTTGATTCTTAAAAATAGGATGAAATATTAATGTTTGAGGAGGTGGAGGTGGAGGAACATTATTTCCTCCCTCTGCATTTTGAGATTGTGAGCTTAATTCTGTAAGAAGAAAATTAGAAAAAGAAATTAAAAAAAAATTGCACAGAAGAAATTGTGGATTGATCACTCGATATTTGTATGTACACTGTACACCATATTTTAAAAGATTTTAAACATTCTTGTAGATTTAAAGAGGAATCAATTTCAAAATCAAATTCAATTTAAAGTACATATAGTCCAAATTTTTAGGGACTTTTAATTACTTATAATAATAATATTATCTTGTATTCGACTTACGAATAGAACTAAAGACAACCATAAAGGTGAGTAGTAGAGTGCCGGTAACGACCTTCATTTTTTTCGAAATATGAAAACTGACTTCTGAGTTTTTGTGAACTGGAATATATTCACTGCTTTATATACTGACCAAGATTCAATAACGCAGCTTTAAATTTGAGTAAACATTTTAAAGCAGGTTCACCAATATTTATTTTCCAGATTTTCTGCCGAATGTATCATTTAAAAATGTGTGTAGAATCAGTGTTATCACATGTCAGAGTATATGTGTTTATTTGTTGTTAGTGATACCTTCGAAATTATGATATTTTGCAATGTTTGGAACTGATAAGAAAATTTAAAAAATAAACTTTATACATTAATCACGATCCTATTGCAAAACTTTTATTGCTATAGAAGCAACAAAATTTGTGCCAACCAAATCTGGTTTCTTTCAACAAACCTTTTGTTGAACCAAGAAAATTCATTTAGACCAACAAAATATCGGTTTTGATTGAATTAAAAAAAAAAAAAAAAAAAAAAAACTTTGGTTGATTCAACAAAAAATTTTTATTGAAAAAAAAAAAGTTTTGTTTTCCAAACTAAACAGTTTTCTCAGTTATATTATCAGTGTATTCTTATTATGTATAAATTTCAGGGGTTATTCCTCAATAACCCAGGTGGAAAAGTCGGTGTTCTGCCAATTCTTACAACCGGCACAGTGCTATGTCAATTGTACGGGGACAGTAATGCCAGCACTGACTGTCAGTATTGCGCCAAGAGTTGGCACACTACTGGCATAGTCTTGTCTTAGCATCGGCGCAGCACTGAATGTCAGTATTGCGCCAAGTGTTGTCATACTACTGGCGTAGCATTATTTTAGTACCGACGCAGCACTGACTGCCAGTGCTGGCAAGTAACCAAATTATGAGTAATGCCAAACATTGGCACAATACTGTCACAATACTGGACAAGTATTGGACCCTTTAGAGTTGGCAATCAATTGATGTATTAGTAACACCAAGTGTCGCCACAGTACTAGCACGGCACTGGTACAGTATTGTCCCTTTATTGTTGTCAATTAATCAGTATATTATATAATATATTATAAATATATAAAAAAATTCGAAACAGAATCTATCAGAGCTCCCGAGTCGAAATATAGGCCTAAATTTGCAATTTATATTAAAATAATGTATCATTACTAAAAAATAATAGATTATTTTTGATTATTTTCAAGGGCAATATACTTTTACCAGTTAATCTATTTTTGATATTATGCAAGCAAAGGAATTACTGGAAATTAATTTTACAACATAAATGTTTAAAAAAAATTTTAAAAGGGGTGAGAAGTCATTGTGCTCGGACTAAAAAATTTTATATGCCCTTTTACAATCCGGCGGTTCAATTTAATATTTGTGTATGCTCGGATTGAATATACCGTGGAAGAAATGTGTTACCCTCATCTCGAGAGCTTAGGGTAATGGTTAGGTTGCTGGACTCGCGTCCCGTAGGTCATGCGTTCGATTCCCCCCGCGTTGCGTGCGAAATTTTATTTGTTATATATGCGATAAAATTTACAAATAACGATTAGTTATAAGAATATCCATAATATAATTGCGAATAAACCATGTTCTTAATTAATATTTTTTTTTAAGACATTTTTTTCAATTTTTATTTAACTCAGCTCCTACTGTAATATTCTTATAGCCCCAACAATTTTATTGCGTGTATAATAAGGATCCATAATAGGCTTTGAGTACATATTTTTAAATAATAATAACCAGTGCTTAAAGTGCATTTTTGCTAGCATTCAAAGTCTTGCGGCAGCACTGGCGCAGACTGATAACGAGTGCTGGCACTTTGCTGGTGGCCAGTGCTGCGGTGGTCTTACCTTTTGGAGTTCTACCACCACTACGCCAAGCTTAAGCCGGGCTTCTGCCAGCGCTCTGCCAGCACTCGAAAACTTGCAGCAGCACTGGCGCAGCACTTTGCCGTTTGTAATTTTCCACCTGGGAAATAACAAATACTTTCTAAGAGTGATAACATTTTTTTGTTTTTTCACGTAATTCTCCGTGAATAAAATTTTTATTCAAGTGTATTATAGGTACATAAATTTTGTATGTATATATGTAAATTCTATATGAACTTATTGATGGGGTTCACGTGGGCCAAGTACTTCCCAATATGAACCCTGTTCGACAGGGATTCGAGTGCCAATAACGATCTTCATTTTTTTAGAAACCAGAAAATCAACTTCTGATTTTTTCTGACTGATAAGAAGAAATAAAATAAAAGAATTTCTTCCCAAAATAACATTTAAAAATGTGTGTTGAATGTGTGCTATCGCATGTCCGAGGATGCGTTATCATTTATTGTCAGGGAAGCCTTAAAAATTATGTAACTTTATAATGATTATATACAATTTTTTCAATGTTTATATATACTAACTAAGATTCTATAATACAAAACTGTAGAATTAAATATAGACGACATAAATTTATAATATTTTAAATTTTCATTTTTAAATACTATCATGAACCTGAGAATTTGTCTTTTAAATAAATATTTTAATAGCAATACATTACGAAATTTTGTACGATAAAAATTTTAACGGAATAAAGTACGAAATCTTAAAAATATTAAAATTTCTTAAAATCCAACGTTAAAATGAGCAAATTTTTGTATTGATATTATGTTTTAAACCAGAAACAGTTTTAAAATATTGATTCATTTATATTGAAAATAATTCTGTATGAAAAGAACTTGTAATACCTATTATAATTTTGCGTTGAAACAATATTTCTGGACAATTTTTTTTCTTTGACATCCCTGACAAGTGGCCACCCTGGTTAATCACAAGGGGAAAAATAAGACGACCAACCAATAAATATAATTACGTCGCTAAATCTCTCGAGAGCGATTTATCACTAATAAGCTCTTATAATTATGAGCTTACCTTAAGTACGAAAAACGTGATTGCGCAAGCCAACTGCCGCATTTCTTAAGTGTTTTAAATGCTCCTGAAAGATATTTTCAGCGAAAAGCATATGCACCCTCGGTGCAGGTTGATAATTTACCATCTAATAAGGAACCGTCATATAATTGTTGTAACGACTCTCGCTGGGCGAAATTAACAAGCATCCAGCATTGCAAAGGGCATTAACCAATGCATTAATTTTCTTCTGCTGAACGACTCCAGCACTTCCTTTCGTCGAACATCTTCTCCTCTTCTTCTACAGTAACTTTTTCTTCTTCTTCTTCTTCTGAAATTTCTACTTCCTCCTTATCATCATCGTCCTCGTCATAGTCTTCGTAGTTCGATCCTCCATTTCACCATGGCTGTGGTAGAAGACTAGCACAAGTCCTTGACCGACCCTGAACCTGAAGAGCGGCAATTCCCTCGGTCGCGATTGGCCGACGCACACGAGAGAGTCGATTGCTTCGAAGAAGTAAAATATAGTGATTACGCCAAGAGGAGAGGATAAGCCTAGGAGGAGAGAAAGAGCAAATGAAGGAGGAGAAACTTGTGCCAAGATAGCAAGTCCTGTCCCGAGGTTTCCGGAAATTTCCTCATTTTTTATTAGTGCCTTGAAAAAGTTAATGTTTTACTATTTATATGAATTTAAGCCTATACGTTTGATTTTTAAACGCATGATTACACGAAAGAGAAACATTAAAATTTAATTGCACCGATTGAAATTAACGAGAAGCTCGAAATAATTTCACGTGTCAATGAAGATAATAATGACAAATAAATGTAAATCACATTGTAGCTATTACCAGAAAATATTTGTTCCTTAAAATCAATTTCTGCATCAGAAATCCAGACACCCGATAGATAAAAGTGAGATTCCTGAATCTCTTGTAATCTACCAGCCGCGCCGGAAGATTCTCCGGATGCAGAAACTTCCTGGATCGCTGTGAGAAGGGTCTGACTGAGAGGATTTTTATTCGATTTTCTTGCTTGTCGGCCAATTTTAAGGGATCGTTTTATGCGCCTTTACTTTCAAGCTTTTTCTCTTCCACACTCTGCTTCCTAGATTATTTTAACGCATTTAAAAAGAAAATATTATTAGTGTCACTACTGCGATAATTGCAGTGCAGTGCATTGAAAGTACACTTAAATATTACGTAGCGGAATTCTAGCTGAGAAATATATAATTACGAAAGGATTTTTTTTCAAATAAGTGTAATATAAAAACAAAAGGTACCGAGGTGCGTAGATTTAATTGTATAATACCAAGATAAATTCTCAACATTTCTCAACAAACTCAAAGCCCCTAGGCTGAAATTGAGAAATATTTTCGACCAATCGACTAGCTGAATTTTTCATGTAACAGTGAAAAAAATACTTGATTGGCAAGGATAATCTAAGGTAGTCCATCCTCCCCTGTTTTATGGTTAAAAACAGTTTTAAACAGAAAATCTTGGACTTGGTTCGAATGTAGGTCGTGGGATAAAGTTAAGGTCGGTCGGACAGCCGAAGGCCAAATAACAGCTACCATTGCAAGTGATTTTGTAATTTCCTGCAAGATCATTTCTCGATTCTGAATACCTCTAACGGTTTGAGCCCCTGGCCACCGTATAGGCGAATCGAATCATAAAACGGTTTACGGCGCAAGTACACGGATCATACCTAAAATTCTTCAATTGGCGCGAGGCGTGCCAACCGCACAACAATGATAAATGAACAGCCCGTATAAAAAAAAAGGAGTCCACTGCCCTGACTTGATTCACGTCATAAGATTCGCTCGTGCCAACGATGCCACGTGCTTTTTGCAAACTTCTTGACCAATGGTATAAATGGCCTCCAGACACTCCGTGATCTGGAACCAATCGTTTTCGGATTAGAAGTAACTTCCTTAATAAGAAAAAGGAGCAGCCTTCATCAGAGAGGATGTACCTCGACTTTCGATTATATACGCTCTTTTCTTAAGGGCGTGGGCTTCTTCTTAGCACAGAGGTTAATCATTCACTATATAGCATAAACTAGACACAATAGTATCACAATAACACGACTTAACAGTCGTCTTCAAATTGGCTTTTGTGCGAACCTTAATTAAGAAACTGTCATTTTCTGTCATACGCTCGGGTTCAGTGAACCTCACGGTTTTCAGAAATGTAGTTTCTGAAATGAGCAAAAATTGCCCCATTGAAAATGGGTTCTGACTAGGAATGTGCGATTCTGATTCGATTCTTTGAAGATCGATATTTTTCGGCGAAAGAATCTATCTTTTGAATCGATTCTCTATTAAGTTGACTCCTTTCAGAATTGATTTTCTTTTCTGAAGATCAAGGTGTTGATTTTTTTTTTTAAACGGAAATAAAATGGAGGAAAGGTCACAGGAACGTAACTCTAATTGGTCGATCACTCAATGTTCACCTTTTCACGAAAATTATCATTAAAGTACATTTTATGATTATATATATATTTTTTTTTTCGTAATTTTTAATAATTAGAGATTTAAAGAGATTTCACTGGATTACAAGAGTTTATAACTGAACTCGAAGTATTTCATTAAATTTCACCAGATTTCAAGAATCCAAAAACAATTTTGTGCTTTCAAATTACTTTAAAATTTTGAAACTTTGTTGAATTTTTTAAAATTCATTAGAATCATTTGAAATCTCCTCAAATTCTCTGAAATCTATTGAAATCCTTTAGGAAGTTTTGACTTCTTTGAAATCTTCTAAAATCTCTTGAAATTCCTTTAAATTATTTAAAATCGCTTGAAATTATTTTGAAGTGTTTAGAAACTCCTTAAAAAATCCTTAAAATCATTCGAAATCTCTCAAAATCGGTTTAAGTTCCTTAAAATCAGTTGTCAGATTTCCGAAAACTGTAAATATACACTCCACAGTACAAAGAAATCTTTTCTCAGAGTTTAGCTTGAGTGGACCTTGTTTCTAAAAATGTATTATATAAAGAAATCACCAGGAGTTAATTATATCTAGACCAGCTTTATTGTCCACTATACATTTCAAAAGCCGACAATAGACCTCCTGGGTTGTCTTCACATTTTATTTCCGTTGATTTCATCGACAGATTTCGTCAGTTACAGATTGGAATTGGCAGAAAAAACAACAAGACGTGACCATGACAAATGCACAGTGAGAATCAACTCTAATTTGTTACATCTTGTGTTGAATCTTAAATCAGATACAGTTACTGAACTTGCAGTGCGAGGATTAAGAAATTCTTTTTTTCGTTCTTCAATTTTAATTAATTATACCAGATAATTATTTTATGATATCATTTAAACGAATTCACAATTTTTTGTGAAGATGTTCTGACATTCTTAACAAATAACTTAGCGTAACGAATCGCATAAAAGAATAATCATTAAGCAAGTAAAAACGCAGTTTTAGTTACATTTCAGGGTGGCCACTGAACCGGAAAATCGGAAAAAAATCGTTTCAACAGTGATAGTATTAGTTACATAATATAATCTTCAAGTGAGTTAATAACCATCGCAGTTTCCAAAGATAAAACTTGCAGTAAATTATATATGGAATATACCAGTCCTTTAACAGTTTTAAGCACTTTCCCAGCTCATAACGTCACCTTTGTTAGAAAATCCCGGCGCTCTTTACCCACTAGAGAAAATTTTAAAGGCTTTATATCATCGATAATGACTAGCACAGTGCTTAACTGTTTTTCGTAATAAATCGCATTGATTAGTACTTCCCAAACAACTCGTGATGCACAAGCAGATATTCCTGCTAATCACTGTAACTAATAACAATAATTCGTCCTGATAGAAAGACAAGTATCTCTCTTAGCTACTGATGTAGCTGCTATAATGCCTACTACCGTTCCACGAGACTAAGAATGAGTTACATTCCATTATTTTTCTTATTACGTTAGACACAAACGATTACGAAATTAACAAAAGTAAATCACTTGTTTTTATTTCAGTTGAAGACAAATATACAGTTGATAACAAGAAGAGATATTGATATCAATTCACTCGTATAATATAGAATGTTAATACTATCCTAGCTATCAGGATGCAGCCATTTTAGCTGCATTATCGACATCATTTATGGAAAATGGATATCGGAAATTGCATATTCAGATTCAGCGAATTATCTTCTGTACATAAAATCGAGGTGCAAAACGTTGGCTCAGAAAATACTATAAATAACTTCCTAGTTCTTATTAATTTTATTCAACATCGCCTCTTTAAGAATTTAAAGCTTGGATATTGAATATTATTACGACTGTAAATATCGACGATAGTTTATAAATTATCTCTTAATATTAATAAAATTAACGGATCGAGAAATAAAAGGATGTCGAAATAAATCTCGAAATAAATCATAGATCTGCTGAAAATCATGTATTGGTAGATTCGAAAAATGTATGATTTCAATTCTATGAAAAAACGTTTTTAACGATCGATTCATCGAGTAGAGGGTGGATCAAAATGCATTCATTTAATTTCGCGAGACCACACCAGCGGCGAACAATGTACATTCCAACACCTCCATTTAAGAGACGATCGTAAAACCGCAAAATGCCACACTTTGTCCGTTACCATTGTCCCGTATGTAGAAATGTGCACGCGTACTTTGCGTGCATTACACACGCGTCCACCCGCGCGGATGTCCGATTCCCGCCCATACATGCAATAACACTCGGACCTTAACACATCTCGCATTGAGATAATACTTATACGCCCACTCAGAACTCGCAACGAACTCGTAAACCATACAAGCTGTAGTAAAATCCTCAGCCTCCCTCGATCAGCAAAGAAAGTCCTCGCGACCTGACGCGAATGCACTCACAAAACACGACGGCGCGTGATCGCAAACCGCAAGACCTCCACAATAAGACACTTAAGCTTATCCGTTTTACGTAACCACGCACTTTCACACTACAAATGCACCAAGATCTCTTCTACACATATCTCGGGGTATATTTGTAGTTTGCACATATGTGTGAGTGCATGCGCAGATTGCATAGGCCTGACAAGATACACACATACATTAAACGACACGTAGAAATATATACTCAAGTTAGCTTTGCAATTACTCTGGCATAGACTTAAACCCTATACGCAGCGACCACGTGGGTTTTGCAAGGAGCTTAGACACAATTGCCTGTCAGATGATCAAAAGCTCTGCAGCCAGAAGAAACATTTCTTGAATTAAAGAAACTTTCTTTGAATCAAATAAACTTTGTTTGAATGAAACAAAGTCCTATTTTAAAAAAGTTACCAATATATCGCGAACACATTGTTGTAGAAAACATGTGTGAATTTACTGAATTTGAAAACTATTTTCGTTTTCAAAACAATTATAGTCAAAAAGAATATATTAAGACGGAGAATACGAATTTTATGAAATTTATTAAAATTTTAGAAATGTTAAAGGATTTCAAGGTATTTCAGGGAATTTTAGTGGATTTTCAGGTATTTAAAATTATTTAACGATATTTCAGGAGATTTTAAATAATTGTAAAGGAGTGAAGGATATTTTGTATACTTTTGAGTAATTTTAGAATCTGTAAAGCGATTTCAAGGTATTTCACGAAATTTCATTGGATTTTTAGAAACTTTTAAGGATTTAATAAGTTTTCATTAAATTTTGAATAATATTAAGAAATTTCAAGGGATTTTACCAAATTTATTGGCAATTTTCATAAATTTTCAGGAACTTGACGATATTTTATGGTATATTAAGTAATTATCAGGACTTTTGAAGGATTCAAGGAATTTTACGAAATTTCATTGAATTTTCAGCAATTTTAAGAGATATCATGGGATTTTGAGTAATCTTAAAAGATTTATCGATATGTTGTGAAATTTTATGTGATTTTAAAAACTTTTAAGGGATTTCAAAAGATTTCACGAAATTTCATTTGATTTTTAGGTATTTTAAGGGCTTTAATTAGATATCATGGGATTTTGAATAATTTTAAGGAACTAAAAAGGATTTTACGAACTTATTGAGATTTCTAAAAATAGATCAGGAATTGCAATTGCAAGTTTTTATATTGTTTTGACCTTGCTAAAAATCTTGAGAATCTTGACGTGACTTGTGGAAACATAAGATCAACATGTAGGCATGACAAATCATTTCAGCATGTCTAATTTTCGTACAATCATTGTTATGTATAAAGTATATGCAGTAATTTAAACATTTGTGAAGTTGCATCAACTTTGTGCTTAATGAATTGACAAAAAATATCGCTCTCATTCTTTTCTTTCAAAATCTTACTCGAATTCATCGCTAGATGTGATAAACCATTTCAGCATGTGTAATTTTCGTACAATTATTTATATGTATCAGGAAGAGTGATATGTAAAAAATTTTATTGCTACATGAGTACACTCAGGAAAAAAGTTTGTTTGAATCAAATAAACGTATATTTGATATAAAGCCAAATAAAAAATATCTTTGAATTAAATAAAATTTATTTGATTCAAAGAAATTTTTTTTTTTGAATTAAATAAAAAATATCTTTGAATCAAATAAATTTTATTTAATTCAAATATATTTTTTATTTGGCTGTATATCAAATATATGTTTATTTGATTTAAAAAATTTTTTCTCTGGGTGTATTACCGAGATAATAAATTTGTTGTTTTCTTAAATTCAATGTTGTGTTATCAAAGTTTGGTTAGTATATAAAGCAGTGAATATATTTCGGTTAATCAATCATCTCAAAAGCTCAGAAGTCAGTTTTCACATTTCGAAAAAATGAAGGTCGTTACTGGAACTCTACTACTCACCTTTATGGTTATCTTCAGTTCCATTCGTAAGTCTAATACAAGATAATATAATTATTGTAATTAGACAAATCCCTCGAAATTTGTATTAAGGGCTTTAGTTTGAATGTGATTTTAAAATTGGTTCACTCATTAGTTATTTTAACCAGAAAAATAGTAAGGGTATATTTAACCACAATTCTAGTTAACTAGGCGTTTTTTTGAATGTTCTTTTTTAAAAATCCAAAAATATCTAAAATCTTTCGAAATCTGGAAAACCATTCAAAATTCGAGTGATCAACTCCGCAATTTTTTCAGTGTAATTTTTCTTGTAATTTGCTTTTTCAAAGTTCCACTTTCTTCTTACAGAATTAACTTCGCAGTCTATAAATGGTCCACTTCGTCCAGCACCAAATGATTCACCGAACAATTTTCCAGCTGGTAGACGTATATTATTGCCAAATGGACGAATTTATGTATCAAATGGATTTGGAGCGATTGATGTATCCTATAATCCTTTTACTCGAACTGCACGTGTAACCCAGGGTCCACATATTTACACAATTCCCCAATAATTCCAAATAAGTTCATATAGAATTTACATATATAAAAAATCTATGAATCTCTGTATCGAAAATTAAAAAGAAATAAATAAATGTATGTTAACCCTTATCAAATAAAAATAAAACAACCCCCGATAGAGGGAAGCTCACGCTCAGAGTTGCCTGTTGAGCTGTGATCAGATGCAAGTGGTTTGGTATTAAAATATTAAGTAATTATTGTTAAAAAAAAAAAAAAAAACATTTTTCGGGATGAACTTCGGGAATGGGTTTCACCCCTTAAACATGGAGTTTTGCACATAAGAAAAAATGCGTGTCGCATATTTTTTGATGGACTATAAAACATATCACAGAGATAGCGAAATCGGTAAAAAGTTCTTCAATCTTAAAAATTAATATTTCCTCATTGATTCCATATGAAAGAAATTAAACTATCTCTAATTTACCTCAGAGTGTCAATTCGACACTCAAGGGACTGCTTAAGATGGCGAATGAGGGATTGATGAGGGTTAAAATTTATGGATGGTCAATTGGCCAACCACGAGGCTCAATTACAGTTAGATACTTAAGAGACCATCATTCATATTGTTTTCGGATATCCGCAGTTGTTTCTCTTGATGGTTGGCGCTCTCATTGAGAATACATAGTTTCTTGTCATCGTAAATGACAACTGCCACGTGCGCTATTGAAATACAGCTCGATCACTCTAAGAAAACACGGCATTTACACCTTTCTGAGAGCTACTGTGAATACCATTCTGGGTGGAACCGATATTCGCGGAACCGAAAGTCCGTTACGGCCTCCATGTCTGGCTGGTCGTAAAGTGAGAAAAAGAATTTGTATATAACATTACCGCCGCGCCGGTTGGCGTACGCACCACATGCTAAATAATTATCCTACTAGTACTCTGGCACATTCTTTAGTTCAAAGTCAGCATATGCTGTGTAAGTGTCGTGCGTCATTCACCGTTCTAGGGCCTCGATTGTAGTTTTAGTCCAGGACAGTCGCTGATCTAAGAAGCAGTATTATGTTGTCAGCAAAAAATACTTTGCTCATTACGAAATTCAGGGTGAGAACACAACACTTCTCACGGAATTCTGACTAATTTCGAGTTTATGCAAATTTGGGAAGAGGAATTACGAAGATGATCTTGACACTGAATCCTTGAATTTGAGCTAGATCAGCGAGAAACGAGCAAGAAATCAACTGCTAGGCATAAAAAGAAATCTTTAAAAATCCTTAAACTTCGAACCTGAAATTTTATTCTTTCAAAAGGTTCCATTTAATTTACAAATAAGGGTTGATTTTAAGGATGATTCCATGGGGGTAAGCGAATGAAACTTTTTCGGTTTATAACTACTTTGGGCTTCTCTTAACATCAAATGGAACCTTGCTAAAATGCTAGGTCTCCTGTTTTGTACAAAACAAAATAATTTTTAAACTTTAGTTTTATAAGAAGACGTCAGCAAAATTGAGCAAAATTGAGCGCACTTGTCTCGTGCAAACAAAGCACTGAACCGTATACTTAGCTGCATGCAGATCTTTTATTATGCTACATAAATGAGTTGTAAAGAATGCTTCCAATGCGAAAAGAAGAAATTCTCCCCTCGGGAAGGAAAGTGACACAGGTAATCCAAGTATTAAAATGTCGGTTTAAACCTAATGAAATTCTCTCGGAAATTCTCTGCCGGCTGAGCAAATAATCCGATAAGTATAATGCTGAAGAGTCAAGAGCGCCGAGAGGCAGTTGTGAGCAAAAGGCTGAAAATAACACGTCCCTTCCTAGCAACGCACATCAATCTCTCGTGTCTGCTATTTCTTTCTGAAGAAAGATACTTTTGCAAGCGCGATATATCGCATTGCTCAGGCCTCCAAGGAGGCAATGGAGATTTGGCGAGTTCTATCTATGAATCTAGCAACTTCAAGGAGTGAGTTGTAAGCACTAAGGACTAGGCAGTCATAAGATGAGGTCTGTTGAATCAACCTCGGAGAGCATGCAAGCGAAGGTAGCAAAAAGAAGAAGAGGAAAGCGAAATAATAATAAGAAAACACGACGTGGATGAGCAAGACAGAAAAAGACGGGTCCTGTAATGACTGCGCGCGAGACGCAGACCCGTTGAATAATCATCAAAGTCGACGATGATGGCCGCTCAAGGTCAGCGGCGAAGCACAGGTTTCGTACCTAAGCACGACTTCTTCGCGTTCCCCGCCCCCGTCATCATTGACGTCGTGATGCTCTCCACCCCTTTTATATTGTCTCTTATCTTGAGTTTGACGGGATTGTTTTCAATATAAACAACCACGAGAATGTTGATAAATATTTACTGTTGACTCATACCGACAACTAAGCAGACCGGGATACAAGTGACCTTGGCGTCCTTCAGGGAGAAAAATGAATATCTGAACGCACACGCGAAGCGGCTGTAATTGGATTTGCGTCATTAAAGCAGAAGTCAGTTGTAATAATATGAAAAACAAAACTAATACCTTCTCATTTGCGATAAGAATGTAAAAAAAAAACTTCATACATTATAATTACCTCTCAGCATTAAATCCGACAGGACTATTTTACCCTTTTTTCCCCTCATTCTGTGGAGATGGGAAAATTTAGCTATTAGTGCGGAAATCTTTAAAAATGCTTAGAAACCAGAAAGTTCTTCAAAATACATATAGAAATCCTTAAAATCAAAGAAAATATCGGAAAATTATTTTTAAAATCCTTCGAAAAACTAGATCTTCTAAACTCTATTAAATAAATTATAAAAACTATAGATTTATCTTTTCTTTCCCTTTTTGTACATTTATTGAACATTCCTAATAATATAAAATTGATATTCATTTCCTATTCTAATCTCTGACGAATTTTTGTTATTTCTAGGCTGTTTTCGTAGGATCAGTGGTAGTGAGACTAAAACACGAGAGCTGAAGAGGATTAGTGCACTTCGCTGCATTTATCTTACATCACGTCACGTTCCACTTGCAGAAAAAATCTTCCGTGAAACCTACTCGCAAGAAAAATCAGTAAAGATAGCATCTAATTAACACCTAGATATTTTAAGTACGGGACTTTAGTTTTTTCACCAAATATTTACATACTGATCTGTTTATAACCATGGGAATTATAGTAACCAAAATAAAATGACATGATGATAGTCCTGAGTCTAAATATTTAATTATATGTTATAGAATGTTTTTTAAAGACAATTGGAGTGCCTTGGGTCCGTCTAAGAATGAGAATCCTGGGAATGGAGTTCCAAGAAAATATTAGCAAGCAAATTAGTTGGTTGATGAGGGTTCCAGTGTTTCAAGTTTCAGGTCTAGCATTGTTTTATTTTGCATTTTGCTTTTAAGATTGAATCAAAAGTAATATTACGTGAAATCTAAATATGATATTTACATATTTATTCACCGAGAAACAAGAATTCTTCTTTGTGCTACGAAATTTTGTACTAACTGATGTTTGAAACTAAAAATATAGATTCTTTGAAATGGAAGACCTAAAGTAGCACTTCCTCATTTATAAATTACTATACTTGCACAAAATGCAGAGGATTGAGATAAAAACGACTACATAATAAAAAATTGGATTTTGTGTCCTTTTTACGAGTTACGGGATAAATGCAAATGAGTACCTTTCATTACAACGTTTATGAACATAACGATTAAGTCGGCAAGATTTTGCTCGTTTTCAGGATCTGATCCTCCCTTCCTCGCACATTTTTTTCTCTTCTTAACTGCCAGACACTTTCGCGCGGACATAACGTAAGATTTAAGACTGTTCATAATTCTAGGAGACTGGCATATAAACGCAGACATAAATCTATACTTCCCTTTCTGCAGAATTGCGCGAAATGTATACAGAGGAAAGAAAATCGGAGAGTGATTGACCTTCACGTCTTTCTCGAAGAAATGTTAGTTAAGGAAGTTAAAAACATGGAAGTTGCATGAAACACGGAGAAAAGTAGACCGAGAAGTGCTGCTTTGAAATGCCGCGAAAGAAATAATTTCTTTTAATCAGGAAAATACAAATTGAAACTATTTGTATCTAGAAATTCATTTTGCGGCGATGAGAGGTAAAATGTTTACAGCATGCAAGTCTGGATGCAAATTTGGTGTGTTAGATCACATCACTTCTGAGTTGAAAATCTCAAGAAGGTCGTAACCCTTTATTCAGCAAAAGGCCATAACTCAATTATTATTTTCCTCCATGTGCCAAAAGGCCGTAACTTCGATGCGATGAGCCATAAAACTGCAGCTAACTACAACAATTTTCCGTTCCCTACACTTGAAATCGCCAGGGTTTTGAATGCAAAAGTACCCCATTTTCCAGCAACTGCAATATATCCACCAAGTTCATGTATCTGCATTTTAAAGGGAGTTTTATTTAGATTACTGGGAGATTGTCGAAATTCCGACGTATAACTCACATTTTCAATCGGTTCCCAACTCATTTATATTTCATATACGTTTTCTGTCGGAAAGTTCCGATCGTTTCTACTGCATTCATAGAGCTCTTCTTATGTTTCTCTCAGCAATGCTTGCACAGCAAAGCTGATCTGAGTCCAAGCTGCCATCGTAATAATGGTGGTAGGTGGTCGTTAGACTCACGCGAACTTCGTTATCCATGGCTCACACAGAAATCGACAAAGGGAAGCGAATGGAGGAACGATAGAACCAAGAAACGAACGAGGGAAACGCACCATATCGCACTGGTCGCACCAGGCTACGTCTCACCCACGCTCGTTCTCATCCAATCGCCTCATCGCTTTCGAGACATCATTACGAGCAATTGCACAGAATACGGAATCGATCGTTTTCCGGCACAAAAAGAACAAGCGCGCCACAAATGAAGGAGGAAGTATACAGAAGTACCTCGTGAATGATCAAAGAACAGTTATAAAAACTTAGAAATAGTTTACAATTTATTTGCTTTTTGGCAATATGTATGGGTAAAATCACGTAGACCCTGGGTCAAGTCATTAGAAAAACTTTTGAAAAATTTGCTTCATTATACTGATGGGATAAGTAAACTATAGCTTATGTCCATATATCCCATGGTTTTGATGGTAGTGTTTCAAAGTTCTGGACTTACGAATTAACCATGGGCTAAGGATATAATAAATATATATTTTTACAAAAAATATGCACGATAAAATTATGACGAAAATTATCATATTAATTTCGAATTTCTCCGATGACATTTAAACAGAATTTTTTCTTAATTAAAATGTAAAAAATTGAAAAGGAATATTTCAAAAGAGTTCGAGGTTAATTTTTAGGGAATTATTTCATTATTAGGAAATTATTTCATTCGAAATAATTTAAGATGAGTTGAAAAGAATTGAAGAGGAATTTAAGAAAATTTGGATCGATTAAAGAAGAATTCAAAAAAATTCAAGGTGAATTGAAAAGAATTTAAAAAAATTCGATGAAAGGATTTTAAGTGTTTTTTAGAGACTGTGAACAATTTAATAACATTTCAAGGAATTTCAAGAGATTTTAAGCGATTTTAAATATTTTCAAAAGAATTAAATGTTTATTTGAAGTGATTAAGAAAAATTCAGAAGAGTCGAACGATTTTCAAGAAATTTCACAGGATTTAAAACATTTTAACACCTTTTGATTGATTTCAACTAATTTTAAGAAAGCAAATCAAATGGTAAAAATCACCAGCCAAATTTCGAATTTCTCCAAAGGTTTTCTCAAATTTTGAAGAAAGATCATTTTGAAAAAAAGATCGTGGGAGAACTTTTCAACAATTTTTAGATCATTTCAACGGAGCTTTTTTTCAATTAAAATGAAAAAAATTGAAGACCCTCAGTATACTTACTCAGAATAAAATTCCATCAGATTGGAAAATTCCAACCACTTGATGTTCAATCAAACGGAATGAACATCAATCAAAAACAAAATAAAGAAACTCTGATCGACTATCCTCTTACCGGCGAGGGTAATTAAACTTTATTTTATTAACTGTATCCGTTTCTTTGAATTACTAAGAAGAAATCAATCCGTGATTCAATCATACTTTCAAGTCCTTTGGTATCAGAAAGCCTTATCTACTCCACCAGTGGGAGAATATTTTTTTTCCTACGATCAGTTGCGGAAATGCAAGGAAAAAACCTGTTCGTGACTGATTTATGGGGAGAATCCCAGTCCTTTTTTTGGGAGTTCCCCGATCGATTCCTGCACAGATTAGACTAACCAGTGGATTCCAGGGGAAGGTAAAACTTTATTATTTGGGACACGCCGCATTCCGTTTCCTTGATGGGATCGACGATCTATAACAGTTTCATGGCTCAGCGGCTATCCAAACTCCGCTTACGGTGCTGATGCTGAAACGGCGGCTACACGTTGGAACGACGTTATCAACGTCTTCGTTTTGGATCGCGTGTATATACCTGTGGTCGGCGGAAACATTGACTTAATCCCCTCCAGGCTACTTTATCTGCGGAGGCAAGAAAAGTGCATCGCGTCTCAACAGATGCAATTTAAAGAAAGAATCTCGAATACAGTGTTCTTTGAAGAGGCGAGTAATGTTATCTTTGGGAATAGAGCTTTCGTATATGGCCGTATATCATCAATTCGCGCGCGAATTTATAACTTGATTGCTTTGGCAGGAATAACGGTTGCTTTTTGATGATGGAAAACTTCTCTAGATTCTCATGGTGCACGCGAAAACGCACTTCGGTCCCACAATAAATGTCGAGTGTGATGCAACTCTCAGGATAAGGTACATTATATTATATTGGTAAGATTTATCAAGTCTTTTTTGCATAATTATGGTGTTTTATGATGATCAAATTTGCATTGTAGATTACTTACAGCCTATAAGACAGATGATCAAAGTTTCTAATCATTGTGTGGAGATTTCATAATGTAGTGTAATGCATAGTAGAGCGAGAAATTACAGTTAATTTTTAAGAGTTTTCGTGGGATTTTAAAGAAGGTTTAAAGCATTTTAAAAGAATTTTACAGGATTTAAAAGAGATTTAAAGAATAAAAGAGATTTAAAGAAAAAAAAGAGATTTAAAGGGATTTCAAATCATTTAACGAGACTGCAGAGACTGCGAAAGGTTTATGTATGAAAGAGACACGTCTTCGTAAAGTGTTTCCCTAAGTAGAAAAATTCCTCTCTCGCCAGACAAATGTTCTGTAAACACGAAGAGTTTGTCGTCTTGTGCGCAAGTATGTTTAAAAACATTTCAAAGATACCACTTCTGTACTAACAAAGATTTAATAAAGATCTTTAAAAGAATAATAAAACCTGCTCTAAAAGCTAGCCAACTTAAAATTCTTACACTGCACGGTTGACTGTGTCAATGTACACGGTGTCGGTCGAGCGGTGCATTCAAGTAGAATACCTGATGCATGTTATTCAAGTGTTAGCATAACTATACACACAGAACAAAACTGTGCCCAAATATTTAGTTACTTTACTAGTGGATTTAACTATAAAATTCTTTAGAAGAGATTTAGTTCTCTACACCGACAAGAAAATCGTCCATCAAATCGTAACAGAGAAACATAAGATAATTAATTCTTTTTGATTATATCTTTTCTTTTTCACATCTAATTTTAGATGCACACTTAACTAAGTCAGAATTCTAGAAAAGGAATCGTGGGAATTGACGTTTTAAAGCCATAGATTTGTATACAATAAGAGCCAATGATACCAAAGCATAAATTTGTTTAAGAATCGCCTCAAATAAGTTCTGGCAAATGGCCCGAACTCTCCCAAGAATTGTACAAATTGTACATCACTATCCTACCAGAAAATATCATATTTAAATGTTGAATAATACGACCTGACATTTGCCTTGAACCTAGAATCAAAGTAACATTACATGAAAGTATATTGTATAATAAACCGGCTGAGGTAAACTATACGGAAGGAAGCAGTACAAGTTGACAATAAAGGCTTGAAAAAAGAAAGAGAGCACAGCCGAAGAGGGAAATGTAGGGGCAAAGAGCAGGAGGAATAGAGAAGGCGAAGCGAAAGAGAGAAAAACGGTAAAATGTCACTGTTCCCTAATTACGCAGAGTAACTAGCCTGCAGTTCCACGGCGAAGAAGATGCGCGGAAACGTCGAAGCTCTACAAGATCCACTGTAGAGTCGAGGTACACAGAGAGCACCTCGACTTCTCAGGGTACCGCTATCTCAGCAGCCAATTGCATCACTGTGTAGACCAGAACGGGCCACTCCGGGCCCTGCTTTAACTCCCGATGGCCGGATGCCACTACCACCTTGGTTTATAAAGTCAGGCCGTTCCGCGGCTTCGAAGACAGAGCCGTGCCGACAGCCCAGCCATCAGGACGTTTTTCGAAGCGAGAAGTGTGCGTGTGGTCGGGTTCGCGGTGCGAGTTGGTTTCACCCCATTTTTATTTATATACACCCCTCGCTTTATCAACCTGAGTTCTTCAGTTATTCAGTTATTTCCAATCTGATCCGCGACCGCTACCACGGAGCAAGAGAGTTTTATCGCGAGAAGGGACACAGTGGCGTGTGATTATTCTCAAGGTGAACTTTGAACCCGTTCGTTGGTACCAGTGACTCGGCAAGGTACGTGTGTTCAGATTTGTGTTCTTCGGGGATTTGCAGGAAGGTGCTGGGATTTATGAATTTCACCGACTGTGCGACCTGCCATTATTGTTACGGTAATCGCGAGCAGAAAAGGTAGTGGTGCCTTGCTTTTATTACCCACGGATACAGAAACGAACAACTTCTACTTCTTTGGGCTTGACTCTCTGGTCTAGATCTCACAGATAAGATCTTCAAGTGATCTTCAGTGACTCCAAGTTGTCAGTCAGCTCCTTCTTTTAAATTTAGTTCAACAAAAATCTTCCCCACAAAAATCTTCTCCATAAAAATCTTCTCCAGCCAGAAAATTTCGTATTAGGAAAAATTCATACCTATAACATTTAAAATCAGAAGAATTTTTCCCACAATGGAAGTGTCCAGAATATTTTTTCTCCAATCCATAAATTTAATCAGAAAAATTGTTTCTATTTCGGTTCGAAAAAGATCTACAAGAAAAACTAGATCTGTTCGCTGAACTCACTCGAGTTGAAAACAAAAAATTAATTCTTGCGTCGATTGCCATTTCTTTGCTCTCCCAGGCAAAGAAATGGCAATTGTGTTCAGAGCAATTGACAACGTGGAGTTAGACGAAGCCACAAAGAAGTGTGGTCGAGGTTCAAGTGATATCCCAGAAAAAAAAAGCTCTGCCTTCGAAGGATAATATTGTATCAAAAAATAAATATATAAGGCTACAATAGACGTGTCGCAATACTTTAATTTGTGACTAATCTATCAAAAATATTCCCATGGATTATTTTTATCGACTTAGAAATTTTTAATTCATTGCATTTCTTTGTTTATTTCCTGACGAGATACAAGAGGAAAAAATATAACTGTGCAATGAAAGGTAATTGCTCTTCGTTTCACAGGTTAAGGCAAGATAATAAGGACAAAGTGTAATAGTAACCTCGATTGCTCTAAATACGAAGACAATCGTGGTAACGCTAAGATCTTTGTTCTAAAGTATTGCTTCCAAGAATTTCTTCTTCAGAAGAATACACTAAATGAATATTCTTCTACCTTATGTTCTTGTACCTTTATTCTTCTTTATTTTGCGAAACTTATTTTTCATTGCGCACTTCACCAGCCAAAAAACACTGACAACATAAAAAAGTGAAAGAAATAAGAGGTCGGATGGGTTAAACACCCACAATAGTTTTTCTTCAGACAACACAAATATTAGACTAAAGGTTTGGTCATTGGAACGGATTTTTCTTCATAAAAAGATCGTCTCCTGAATACACAAGTCATAATGCATCCTTTTATGAAAAGAAAAACTGGGAAGACTTTTTATTATCTATACCAACACTTCTAGCATCTAGATTCCCACGGAGAGAATGTTTTACGGTCAAAGTCAGGGCCGTCGCCTCGGCAGTTGCAGTAACACTCTGTGTGGCGTACGTTATCCCACCGTCCTTGTGCTGACCGAGAATTATAAAGGCGTGAAAACGAAATGGATTTCTTCACTCTTACTGTTCAACTGACGCCTACTTGATTCGTTTCGTGGGCCCTTTATTTTTTCCTAAGCTTGCACCCATAAATGTCTTCACATTTACGTCAGCGGCTTCATAATGAAAATGTATCTCTTGTTCCCTACCACTTCCGGTCTTAAGAATTTCCTTTCATGTGTTTTTTGTATAATACCAAAAAATCAAGTCCCAAGTCTTCTCTGGGAAATGATTCGCAGGTCAATGACCGTAAGATGTTATTCTGCATACTCGTGGTAACAATTTGAACAATCTTAAAATTCAAGGGATTGCTGAGAGCGACTCGGTTGGTTTGCAGAAAGGAATTCTTTACATTTACAAATAGCGTCAGATATCCCTTAGAATTCGATACAGATGTGGAAGATTTTGATTCGCAGTGCAGTGAGAGAGAATCGGTGAGAATAATTCGGATTCTCCTGTAAGAATAATGCAGTTGTTCGACCTAGACCGATTTGTATTCACGTTGCATGCCTGCTGCTTGTATTCTGGAGGCGTGCAACGAATTTACACACGGCTACAGGTCGATTAAACTCGTCTTGAAGCTTTCAATAGAGGCAGACTGTATAGAACTGGGAACTCTTGGAGAGTTCGATGCCAGTCAAGCGAGAACTTTTTCTCGAAATCCAGGAACCTGAACGACCAAGGCAAAAGATAGGATTTTATGTCGATCGCATTATTCAAAGATTAATTCTATTGGACCAATTGTTCTCTAATTTTCATATTTCGCCTGCTGTATCGGATCGAAGAATCAACAGATTAAAGAAACACAAGTAGAATATCATTTAAAAAAAACTTGAAAGATAAACTACCACGAAATTAAGTATATGAATTCAATTAAATTTAATATCGTACTCTATTCTACCATAAATCCTTCACATCCTTAATTAATACCTTAATCACTAAGCTTCAGTTTTTTGCTCATTTTCAATTTGAGCGACCTTGAAAAGCACGCCCAACCGTAGTGAATTTATAATGAAAGTGCAAGCAGTGAGCGTGAATCCGCTGTGTTATCTCAGAACGCATGTCAGAATAAATAGTAATTATCTCGAGATCATATTATTATTGTTGATGTTTATTACGTGTCAAGAAGAGCTTTTAGATAAAATTACTAGCTACAAATTGCAATATTGCACCTTCTATAGGAAGTATTCCATTTTCAAGATGTCTCCACAAATTATTCATGGTGTAATTTTATATTCGATATAATAATGTAGCAGCATTAATTGATATTGATTTAGGTGGTCCCTTCAAATATTTAATAGACCCGTTACAAAAAGATGCCTCAATTAAAAATCTACTTGGCGATGGGTAAATAAAATTAAAGGATGATCGATAAATAAAATCGATTTTCTTATCGGTATAAGAGTTCCGCCCATCATCAACGTCTTCATATTTGTAAAGACGTCCCTCCGTCGAAGGAAACCAAAAAAAGTTTTAATATCAATTCTTCCCAGACCCTACGTGTACTTCATCATCGCCTTCTTTCTCTCATCCTTTCTTCTTTTTCATCCCTGCGTGAAACCCCGAGTTAACAACTAAACTCGGAAACATGACAAGACTACAATTTCAACAAGTGGGAGATGTTTTTTTTTTACCAGTAAGCCTACAAAACTATTCAAAATTGTATCACAATTTTCATTGATGAAATAATAGAAAAAAAGGGTTACTTGACATCATTTTCTAAATTCCATGCCTTTTCCCGGCTGTTACATTTCTATTTTTAGGGATTTTCTTAAAAGATTTCGTAGAATTTTAAGGGATTTTAGGACATTTCATGGAATTTTAAATGAATTCATGCAAGCTTAAGAAATTTTTAAGAATTTGAAAGGATATCGAAGGGGTTCGTGAAATTTTAAAAGATTTTAACCAATTTTAAGGTATTTTACTATTTTGACGATTTTTAGGTGATCTTAAGTTAATTCAGAAGATTTTTATGATTTTTAAACGATTTTGTGAAATTTTAAAGGACTTCATGGAATTTTATGAGATTTATAACAATTAAAATGGATTTTAAAAGATACAAAGGGATTTTAAATGTTATCGTAGAATTTTAAGAAATTTCAAGAAGTTTCTAGGATTTTTTAAAGATTCACACGAATTTTAACGAATTTCAAGAGAGTTTTATGACTTTAATAATATTTTATGGAATTGAAATGATTTAAAAACTTTTCGAGATATTTTAATGGGGGATTTCAAAAGATTTTTATGATTTTCAAATTATTTCGTAGAATTGAAAAGGTTTTCGTAAAATTTTAAGGAATTTCAAAACTTTCACGAATTTGAACGGAATTCAAGAGATTTATAATTTTAAAAATATTTTATGGAATTTTAATGATTTAAAATTTTTTTGGGGAATTTTATTGAAGGATTTCAAAAGATTTTAATGATTTCTATGAACTTTTAGAAATTTTTAAGAATTTTAACGAATTTCAAGAGATTCAAGATTTTGCAGATTTTTGTAAAATTTCAAGGGATTTCAAGAGGTCTCTAATTATAAGAATTCAAAGAGATTTTAACGAATTTTAAGTTACACAAGTTTTTTTAAAAAGAGGATATTATCATCTCATTCAATTCACATAATTCAATTAATTAAAGTAAACTTCTTCATATAAGCCTTAATTGTCTGAAATCCACATCCTCTTCTCCCTCCGTAATTCCTTTTTAAATACGCAGACATGATACGTAATAATCAAGCAAGAATTTGAAGAACGCATTGCATTGAGTTACCCGTTTGTAGTGCAAACACACCGTCTGAGTAAGATAGGGAAGGATCAAGGAATAAGGTAGTAAAAGAAGGAAGATAAGAGGAAAAAAAAGGGAGAGATAAAATAGTATGTGAGGGGGAGCGATCCATTAAATTAAGGATTTTTTTCTTCAAGCTGGCACGACCTGCCCCACTATCCAGTGCCAACTCAGGTTCAGGATCTTAGGCGCCGCCTGGCCATTGACCCTATCGTTCCAGCCCTGGACTCCATTTAACGCATACGTTTACACCGACGCACGCTCTCTCATCTCACGTGTACTCTTTCCCGCATTTATGTGCCCTACACCTCAATTGCACACGCAGGTGCGCAAAACGAAAAAGGTGCTATTTTAACCACCCTGAAATCAGGTAGGCATCTTTACACACGCTGCATTCTACTTGGTCTAAAAATAACTATAGCAGTCGTTTAATGACTATTTACCGATCAAACGTAGCATTCAGGAGGCAAACGTGCTCTCACGTGATTTCGATTTAGCACGGCTAATGATGCCACGCGAGGATATATCGAGATACTTGCCGAGATATAAGACACTCGTTTTGCTATATTTTTATCCCTTTTTTCCCGACCTTTTCGTTATTGGCTCGTTAAACAGTAAAGGGAAGGTAAAGTTCTGTAACAATCATGGGCCTCTTTACTTTTTAACTTTTTTATGCATAAAAGGCACTTGCGGCTTTTTTTAATTGCATGGAATAATTGTATATGAATTTCTTCGTGATCTTTTACTTTGGAAGTATAAACGTTGAAACCAAGTTAAAATGAGAATGTAAAAAATTAGTATACAATAAATGTAGGATTGAAAGTTTATAGTGCAGTCGGAGACTGTGTCGCATTTTCTTGAATTCGAAGAGGAAATAAATTTAGAAATAAAAGCGACACAGATGCATGTCGTTAATCATAAGTATAAGAAAAAGACTCTGCAAAAGGACCGCATGCGAACTGGTTTGATGATACGAGGAATAGGTATTCTGCCCAATTATGTGCTTTAAACGTTCTAAAACATGCAATATAAAGACAGTTTATGTCTTCTTAAAATTTAGAACAGCGATGATAAAATAGAATTTACGATTCACATTTTACTATTAAATTCAAATTTAATTAAAACCAGTCCAACTAATTATCATGTTAATGCCCGGAGGGTCCGCTAGGAATAAATATTGCTTCTTACCTCAGATGGAAGATTTTGTTGTCGTATTAAATTTTAGGGGCAGTAAACGTAAATGTTTAATAGCCTAATTGGATAATTACTAGTAGTATACATATTGTGATGACACTTAAGTATCTGCACATAATGAGATACATAAATTATTAGTGATAATGTAATATATACTTAAGGTAATAATTTGATTGTTAATGACGTGACGATAATTAACAACGAGGAGGTAATAATTGTTCCCAAAAAAGAACATCCATTTAACGTCGCTTTGTAGTAAATCTAATAGAGATAATTAATAACTTCGTGTAAATATCTTCCTTAAATTATCTTTTCTTTAAAAAATTATCCTTGTGAAGTAAAAAAAGAATTAACATCAAGATGAAAGACACTGTGTTAAAAAATGTCAAGTATTTCATTGTTTTCTCACTTACGCAATGCCAGTTATTCGACTTAAAGATCTTATTCGTCTTTCGGAATGCAAACCGTTTCAAGATTGTCGCCCACCTGTTCCAATCGGCCCGCTAAGGGTCAAGGCTCTCCCACAGGTGAGGCACAATTCTTCTTTCTGAGGCATGAAAAAGCAATGTGTTCAACTTCCTGAATCACATTAATTGCTCTCAGATGTCATTCCTCACATGCTCAAACTAACTCTCGACAATCACAGGAAAAAGCTTTATTGAAAAAGCTTTTTATTTAATTGAAGTACAATTTTTAAAAGTTCTCATCAGAAATATCATGTGACGTAGTCTTTCTAATATTTATTTTTTTGACAATGGCTTGAGTAACATATCTCTCATAAAAAGAATTCGATACAAAGACCGCTTTGGACTATTAAAAACAAGCGACACTTCCTGTCTGGTACTTGCTCTTATTTTAATTACAGAATTGCAATTATCTTCACAAACGGTTCTTCACCGAAGTAGAAAGAAAGAAAGAAGAATCTCAGAGCGTGCATTTAATGGTCGATACTTAGACGATCACCGCACCGTTATGACATAAGGTCGTCGATTATGTTATTGCTTGATAACGGCGTCACGAAGAGGCAAATATTAATGACTTGCCTAGAAGGCTAGAAGACCCTAGTTAAAAAGAATCTAAAGTGTAATAAAAACTAGTTTCTCTGATCTTTAATCTCAAAGAGTTTTCTTCAATTTTACAGTTTCAAGATTCATTTAATGCCTCGTGATATTTAAATTTTTATTTTGATAATGGAATGATAAGTTCTCGCGGTAAATCGAAAAACGTTACTTGTTCTCGATCTTATCCTCATTAAGATAGAATTCTGGAAATCTAGGACGATATTTTATAAAATCAGGCTAGAACCATCAACAATATGATAGTTACAGTCCAATGCACTTCAATAGGTTTGAAATACCATAGGTATGAATATCATAGGTTTGAATATCATAGAATTGAATTGCATCTCTCAAGTATATCTAGCATTGTGTATATCACTCATAGAAAATGGCATTGCGCAAATTCTAGTTCTCGTAAATAGGTTGAAAAGAAGTTCAGTAATAGTTTCAAACATGTGCGTGCTATGATATTAAGAATGATCGTAAAATGTTCTCAGGATAAGATTAAATATTGTTCATTTGTGCTTCCATCATTAACTTGTGATCTTAAGGTCGCCGACCACGTGTAACATTCGAGAATCTCTTAACGGCAGTTTCGTGTCTCGCGTAACCCTCAGTCAAAGAAAAGGTGCAGTCCATACATGCGCTTTGCAATCTGATCGATTATAACGGTTTCCTTGATCGATCATGCGTGTGAAAATTGAAAAATTGTCCTTAATGTACACTTTTAGTATATGGTATTGCAAACAAGAATTATATTAAATTCTATAATACATAAAACAAGGTTTCAAACTCTATCCGTCAAGGAAGTCTGCGATATACTCAGATAAAATTTATTTTAATAAAACCGTTAACACTCGGATAATTAATCAATGATTCCAAGCAGATCAACCATTCCAGTAATTCCATTCCAGTATTATCGAGCATAGATAAAGATTCCAAGAATTGATAAAATCCAACAGCAATTCATACATACAATTAGCCTAATTTACCTGCAGACTTTAAATATGATTATTGATTAATAAGAGAAGGTAGTCAATGATTATTGTCTCGAGGCGATTCGAATGCTTTTAGACAGTCTTTATAATAATCTTGATGAAGTTTTCTGTATATACATTATACTTGTTTGCATGAAGCATTTGAAACGTTCGTCGAATAATTTTGCCCAATTAATTAAACCGTCGTTGCGTCCCACCGTGTTAAACTTAAAGTAACGATGTAATCTAATCGACAAATTATTACGCAAATCCACTCAATTCCGTTAAAGTTTAAACCGGTTTTCCGCATAAGATTTTTACTGCCAGTTTCCCTTAGTATATATATTTATATAATTATATACTATACATACATACGTACGTATCTATTCCTTGAAATGGTTCACGATCGAATCTCAGTCCAAGCGGCATGTACAGTGATCACGATTTACGGGTTAAAATATTCAAATAGGCTGAGAACTATTTTCGTGATTCGAAACTGACCTAATTGGATACTCCAAATACCGAGGTACATTCTAATTATGGTCAATACTCCACAGTGTATCTTCACAAAGAATTTTTTCACTCGGAAAATCGCAATCGGAATTCTCAGTCTCTCTCTTTTTTTTTAAATAGCAGAGAATTTTAAATAATTTTAAATGCAAAGGATTTAAAAATATTTCGAGGGATTTCAAGAGTATGCAAAACAATTCTGAATTTTTAATTTTTGAAATATGAAAACATGTAATTCCTTGTCCAATTTTAGGAATTTAAATACGTTTCATAAACATTTTTTAAATCCTTTTAGTATCCAACAAAATGTACTGAAATTCCTTTTCTTTTTTGAAATATTTCTAAAACTTCAATCGTAAAATTCACATTCTCTCAACGCGTTCGATTTTTTCGAGATATATGGTAAGATCACTTTTTTTAGATATAATTTTTTTCTATTTCTACGTGCCTTTCCCTTGATCGCGAAGGAGGACGAAGACTAATTCAAAGTGGCTCTCTTTGGCTCACTGCATTCAGACGTAACTCTGACCGTTGCGATTGACCTCAACGCAATTGATTGCCTCTCGGTACCATGAAGCACTGTCAGTACAAAGACTTTCCAAGAATCCAAGCTAACGCAAAATACCTTTACGCGGCTGTAGAATTTGGCGATTTTCTCTTTTTGTTATCTGAACCTTGATTCAATGTTAATTAATCCCTTGCAAACTGAGGTCACGAACAAGAACCCGCCACGAACTGTGGGAAATTTTTATCTGTAGCCAAAGCATTATTCATTGTTGCCGGAGCATTAAACTTCCTCCTTGAATGTTCTCTTCTTCTCTCAGTTGAACATTTACCATGCTTCAATTCTGGTTCCATAGTTTCCAACCCGTTAAGTTATGTGAATAATAATTCGCAATATTTTTGGAACAGACATCTTCAATTTTTTATCTTCTCACAAAAATTCTTCGGACCTGCTGTTGCGCGTAATTTTTCATGATCGAGTGTCTCAGTTCATCCATCCATCACTGCTGGAATAGAATTGGATCCTGAATTCCATGGTATAGATAAAATCTCACTATTTCTCTCTCTGGTAGTCAAATTAAAAAATTCTCAACTTGAACCTTACGTCATAAACTTACACCACAACCTATAATACCGTTTATAACTACATAATTTAATGTTTACTCCGTTTGGGGCAACGTAATCACTTGCAGCCAATAAAAATGTGTCCCATCTAAACAAGCTAATGAGGTCGTAATAATTTTATAGGTCTGCGTTAATCTTCAGAACGAAAAGGGACTTTTAGAAAAGATTTACAAGGATATATAAATTCGCACGAAGTCATTACCCCTCGAAAGGAAGTAAAAGTCCGAGAGGCCTAGAAGAATAATAATCACATAAATGGGACTGATTGATCTTACTGTCTTGACCTTGACCAAGTTCCAACAGAGATTGCAGTTACCGTTAGCAAAACTATCCGCCATAGGAATCAGACCACTTTGGAATGAATATTAACGAAAAATTGTTTTCCAAACGAAACTTGTCAAATACCTGCCAGTTTTACGTATATTTATGGAATTCCGGAAGTGCCAATCATATTTTTGCTGACGTTTTACTTAAACCATTAAAATATAGAGCTTAACAATTTTACGACGTCTTTCCTGGAGGCCCTTTTCGCTCCTCGGTATTCTATCGAAAATTCTCAGTATCTATAAAATAATAAGTACTCTTTCGTCGGTAGGGTAAAGGCTGTAAGGAAGATTTATAAGAGCAGTTAGGAGTCTCGTAAAACATAAGAGCTAAACTTTGCAAAAAATGTCAAGAATTCCTGATGTAAACACATAATGGGCATTCCCTTCCACTTTATTCTGCGAATTGATCTCTTCCCTTTCTTTGTCTTATTCCTTTCTCTCCTTTTCTCGGATATCTCATGACTCGGGAAGTCAAACATAGTATCGTACGCGTACTTCTTGATGCTGAAGCATTCAAATCATCTGGCACTCGCAAAGCAAGATGCTCGGATCAGATAACTTGTGGAAGAAAGGTGTGGAGTTAGAGGGAAAATACGGATCACACGAAATGAGAGAACCGAGAGAATGTTGGTAAACTGACGGAAGAAAGATCCTGAAGGAGGCAGAAGCTGAAGAAGAGGTTGAGGAAGTGGCAGAGATTCAGGAAGAGGCAGAGGAAGAGGAAGATGAAAATTGAGAGGAAGAAGAAAGGACTAAGAAAGAGATACGGTTCGACTTGCAAGTATATCTACTGATGCTTCGAGTTTGTGGACCGCGCAACGGTAATCGCTTGGTCGACTCGACCATTGCGTCCAAACACCGTTACACTTATGGGCACACACTCACTTCATAAAATGTTGGTGTTACGGCCTTAACAAGGACCAACAAGAAAGAAAGGGGGGGATATGAGCATTATTTTGCCATTAGCTGAACATGTCCTCGGCTAAAGAGAGTTACACCATATACTAATGCGGGAATACCTCCCAGTTTCCCGGAACAGCTCCAAGTGTGGAGAAAATGCGAAACTGCTAATTAATAGCCTCTCATCGCCAACACATTCGTATTTCTTAACTAGATCATGGCGCGATTGTGCAAACATTGAATAAATCCTCGCATGAGATAAGATACGGATATTTCAAAGACCTTCATGTAAATTAAGGCTTCTGTATAGTAGAGACAATAAGAGCTGGTCTTATTATATCCCTTGGTCAGCATCCGTTGCATTATCTGAATCTAGTATATTATATCATCTTAATCATCTACCAGAGAGGAAAGTTGCTTGATGTGTGGCTGGATGGTTAAAATCGGGTTTGAATCTCATCTTCTCAAGTAAAGGGTTCAGCAACTCTTCATGTGAACCTTATAAACGTGCATTATGCACATGACATAATTCTAACGTACCTCTGACATACATCTTCTTCCACCCTGCAATTTACATGTAAAACCTCGCATGTCGCATATTCTCTTATACCTTGCAATCTACTCTCAACATCCTTTCTTTAAGAGTTCAAATTTAAATCATGGATACTAATAGAATTACAGTATGATTATAGTATCTAATCGTCTCTCTCGCTTTGTCTTAACGTCTACCAAGTACAAGTTATGACACAGTTTAGAATAATCACATTATAATCTACTGTGATGATGATTTGTCGTCATTTACATAATCTTTAGAACATGAATATTTACACTCGGCCTCGAGATTACTATAACACTCGCTCTATCTCCAATCTCGTCTCCAATCTTGAGTTCCACTCGCTACTTTTTCAGGAGATGAAACTACTCTCCCAAAGGTGTTCACCTTTACCTTTAACTTTGAATAAGTGACGTGCTTCGTGTAACCGTTACGAGGTTTCTATCTGTGCAATGGGATTTTCACAAAAATGTAGCCTGGAAAAAAATCAGCTGCCGTAAATCGCTTTGTACCAGTTGGCGTACACTTCTGCATGGAACAGGGTACAAACGACGTCGAGAAGTTAGTGCCGGTCTAGCGACGCACCGTTAAGGCGCGTATCGCGGTTTTCTGAGCAGAACTGGGTGAAAAAAGGGATTATTGCACACAGATTTGACGGCCTCGATCTGGATTATGTCTTGCGGTATATCTCCACTTATCTCCCATTGCTTCCCGGCTTCCGTGGCGAACGCCGGTTTAACGCCAATTTAACGACGAGTGGCGGCACCGTTAGCGCCTGCTTCCTCAGAGAGAAAAATCCAATCTCATAAGGAACCACTCTAACTGGATTCAATTACTTGGCTACCTCCTCTAAACTAACCAGCCAGTGTGTTACAACTCTCGGATAACAATGTTCTTTCAACATTCCATTATTTCCAGACATTTTTCAAGTTCCAGCTCACAGCACAACTATTAAACCTTCTGCTCAAGAACAAACAATCTTCTTCATAAATCTTTGAAGATGATATTCTACGGAATGTATTCCATCTTTCAAAAACCACGATTTGGTGTGCAAGAAGCTTTGAACGCTTAAATGAACGAAATACTTTTTTTCAATTCTATTTTATCCAGAAATGTTGTTCCAACTAAAAGTAAATGCAATCGATACAAAAATTCGTTCATTTGAATGTTCAGAACTTGAACCACGTGTTAAAAACCTTAAAGACTTCAACTAACATTGACTATGCACAATTGCACATTAAAAGCGATGCAACTCTGATTAGCAATTCAATCATTGCTCATTGTTATGGACTCAATAATGCCTTGTGATTTGATCAAAGAATGTTCTCAATGATATCGAGGAAGCACGTAATATTTAAACAATCGAAGTGTGATTTGAGAATGATATCAATTGATGCCTAAGGCGCACTCATTAATACCCACAGCACAATCATAATGAGATGATATCAGTATGCAATCAGCGAATTATAATTTGAGTACTTTCTAGCTTCCTCGCATGTCTTTACTTTTGTAATTGCACTTCTCGTCCTAGACAGTTCTAATTATACATTATTACAGTTATCACAGTACCTATTGTTTAAAACATTACAAATATAACGGATTTAAAGAGACTTTAAGTGGTTTGAAGAATTTTAAAGATATCTTAAATGATTTTAAAGAATTTTAGTATAAAAGCATCCCAAATTTTACTGTTAACTTTGATTCAAGTATGGTATGTGACAAGATAAGAATGTAATCAGCATTTACTTTAGGCATTTATAGCGGCTGAAGACTAAACAGTTTAACCCATCAACTTTGTAAAACAGAAAGAATCCTATTTCTGTCGTAATGTGACCCTTCTCTCCAATCTACCTGATCTTTATCATCACCACCTGTGTAATTCACGCACTTTATTTTTTCTTTGCTAGCACAAGCTCTCCGCCCACTGAATAGCCCTTCGTCTTTTCCTGTCTTTATTTCGTTTCCATCTTTTAATAACCCGAACTGGTTCCTCTTTGTATGCAAGCTATAAAAATATTCAACCAAGAATTTAGTCTAATTCTAATTATTTAATTCTATTTATGAATTTTAATTTGGATTACAATCACTTAAACTGTATTTTCTACATACAATTAAGGAATTTATCTTTACAAGTAACATAACTGTTCCTATCGTACAGAAACAATACTCGTAGTTCATTCTTTCAATTGAAACTCATCAACAATTTCAAACGTTCCTTCACGCATGTCATACGTGACGTAAATCACGAAGGCTCATAAATGCCAGTAACTATTATTATCTCTTACAAGCGTATTTATACCTCTTAAATACTTCGAAGACAACAGTTACGCATTCGGTTATAGCCAGTAGCCTAATCCCGTTAAAAATCGAACGGAAATGTAGTAGGCGCCTTCCGTTATTGTTTTTTATTTCGACCGAACTAGGTCAAGGCGTGACGCCATCCACGGAGAAGACAACCCAATGCAAATCGTTTTGTAAATAAATTCTTGCTAGGCAGCATTACAGGATTCAAAAATGACTTTCTTAAACGTTCTAAATGAAAGGAATAATAATAATAAAATGTTAGACTAACGGTCAAGGTCGCTAATCTCGTGAATGGCAGGTATAAAATATTGGTGATGCACGCTGACTAAAAAACTTGTAACCCACAAAAAGGAAACGTCAGACAAGAAGAATGAGTAAAAGAAAAGAACGTATGCAAGAACGCGTGAAATTTCGTGAGGCAGTTTTTGGTCAGTTCATTATGGTTCCACATTTATGTTACGGTAAAGTTCACCTCCGCGATATCCAAAGAAATAAAAGTGGGAGGCTCATTATTTAATTACGTCACTTGAGAAACATCTCGCATCCTTGAATTTCGTCACCGACTACAGCCGAACCCGTTATGTTCGTCGAGGCTCCCAAATACGCTTGCTTATTTTCATAGAGTCGGCGGTTTATTATCGTAATTACAGCGACAGTCGCCGGCGTCATTAACAGTTAGCCGGTCTTTCCAGCTGTAGCCAGTCGTGCTAGATTCTCGGGCAATCACCTGTCAATGATATACGCACCCATTGAATCGCGATAAGTATGGAATAAATTAAGGTGGACGATGCACACACTGAATTTCCGGAGCAATGTCCATCAAGAGGTATCAAAGCCGAACTAGATGATATCTACTGAGAGGATCGACCTACTATCTTAGTCGTGCGCCGTGATTGCGAAACCGTTATAGTTTCTTGTTCTGGGGATCGATTTATTGGTCACGAAACTCTTTTCGTCTTCTACATTACAAATCTTTCAGCAATTTATTGAGTATGGATTGTTTAGGAACAACACACTAAATCCTGAGGTATCACTTGTGATACCAAGACGGATTAAAGCCAAAGAATTGTATTGCCAAAGTATTAAACAAACAAACAGCCACTGAACAACAAACCAATTGACATATAACAATAATATATTGACTACGACATAATAACTGATAATTGAATAATTGAATCCCTCGATCTATCATTTTTCCAATTTCAGACATCAGATCGATGCAAAAATGAAAGAACCTTCTGAAGTTCAATGAATCCTCGAGATTGCACTGGACTAGCTTTAAAGTAGATTCAGGACCGCCCAGATGAATACAATTAAATGTTTTCATATACGCTCGGCCTATAATATTAACTTCTGGGCGGATGCGCCACTGAATCGACTTGCTAATCAACAAGAGGCTGAGGCTCTTTAATTGCCGTTCGCATTCTGTAGGATTAAATTTTTGATGACCTAGTTACCGTTCCCAATCATGCAGATAAGTGCTAGTTGAGCAAATTGATTTGATTGATGATTATACTTATGATTATACGTAAGATTGTAGCTGCTTATACTTAAACTGAAACTCTGCCAGCAAGAGCCTTTAAATCTACCCATCAGTACATGACAAATTCGGTCGACTCCTGCATATTTCAAACCCGCGATTCTACACGTGTGCATATGGAATGCATAATATTTAATGCAAGTTCAGACTCTCGGTGAGACTTAGTTGTCGAGCAAGGTAACAAGTAGTCTTGCTTCAGGTTCCTCTCTTCTCTCTCGGTTTTTCTCTTTTTAGTCTCCCACTTTATTCTTCTGCTTCAACTCTGCGCCATCTCACCATACCGAAGCGTGCATTGCGCTCCACTAGTTTCATTCTGCTACAAAACGCAAAAGAAAAACTCAGCCCACAGCCTCTTGCTGATTCTTCAAGACTGATGTTACTCGAAGCCAGGCTGCAAGGCTAGGACCGCAAGATCCTTTTTTCTTTTCTTCCCTTTTGCTTTCTCAACTGCGTAAGTACAAGCATTAGAGAAGAAGAGTAGGCCTCAGTGGATATATGCTTGGTCGATATCTTGGAAGCAAGAACGGCTGGAATTCGATAATCGACGCTGCGTTAAAAATAGCGAAGACAATGGTGCTGTTATGACTCTCCTCGATGGGTTTTGCCCCATCGACTATGAACTACTTCAACAGAATTGAAAGAATCAAAGAAATTCAAATCATCATTTATTTCAGTATCAGCAATCTCCAATCTTACTACTTTATATCAATATTCCCTATCCCAGTGGGTATCAAGTAACATTAGTTTCAAGTTGCAAAGGTCGAAAACAGTAAATACATTCCTTAACCTAGGACTCTATCAGTTTGGCAAGGCGATTCCTCAATCTGACCTTTGAATGAACCAAATAGAATATAGTGGTCACGATCGGATAGAATATGTCTGAACCTTGAATTTCTCGAGTTCGGTAAACCTGTTCATACATGTAATCGTGAATTCGCTGGAGGTCTTGGGTCAAATTCGTTTTTCCTGGATCACGAGGGCGGCGTAGGAGTGTATGAGTCGTCTAAGAAATTGGATGATGGCGATTAGGATGAAGAAGCAGGAGGAGAAGAACCTAAGACAGAAGAATCTAAGGTTCTTTTATGAACCTAAGGTTCTTCTCCTAAGAACGATGATCGAAGACGTTGAGTTTTTCCTTTACTCTTTTCCCGACGAACCTAACGGGACCAAGAGGTGAGATGTTCGAAAAGCTCGAGCCCGGGCAACTCGTTGCGCAACGGGCGTAAGACGTGATTAATTGTTTTGTGAACATCTAGCAATGAGTCACGCGGCACGAAAGGTTTCGACCGTACCGTTATCCTCTGGTTACCTTCGCATCATCCTCGACAGCATCACACCGTGCCACACATTACGCACTCGCCCGGAAATTGGGTGAAGCACGCGATTATTGCCTCTGAGCTGTACGCCGAGCCTTTCTCAGAAAATACTGTAATTTTTGTATAAGAATTGGAAAATGATTCTGTTAGCATTATAGTAAGATCGACGAAGGGCTTCTAAAATTACCTAATGGTTTAAATGTAAGGTATTACCAGGTTTCACGTAACGGGAAGATCAAACCAAATCTGTCATTTAGTACCTAGGATGTCTTATATGAGATGATGGAAATTAATTTATCTAGTTCGTGCATGATTAATGGTATATTCCCTAATCTGACAAGATGGTCGGGAAATTACTGATTCATTCACAGCATTCAGAAGATTTAATACCCATGTGAAAGTGAATGTGAATTGTGCTAAGAGCAAATTACCGGTAGCGACTGACCTGACTTTCTGATTGATGGTTCTTTTGTTAAGAATATATTTTAGGCTTCAAAGTTCAACTGGCCAACTATCATCAGCAGAATATGCTTGTCATTCTTCAAAACCAAGCATAGAAAACCAATTTTTTAAAGAGTTTCGTAATCCCTATCAAAATTAATATAATCCTAATATTCTTAACATCAATTACTCCCAAGGAAGAGGCGAGGGCAGTGAGTTAGAAAAAATTTCAGGTTCGAGCCTTCCGGGTGCAGCTAAGCAGAGAGCATTACGGTTCATAGGTCTTTGCCGCGAGATAAAATAGCAAAATCATCCTTCGCCAAGGGTCGTGGCCCCTTTGCTGCATTTCAAATCGGCAGAGGTTTGCAGATTTTATATGTAGGTATATGTGCTAATGATAATAGTAGTTTTGCTACTACGCCTACATGCAATAATTATCGGAAGGATCAGAGGTACGTGAACCGATCGTCTAATCGGAAAGAGTGTGTGCTGGAATGTGGGAATTTAAATTGTTTTCAGACAAACCGTAAGTTTCTGTAAAATACATGTTTTAATATTGGTTTGCCTATGGCTGCGTTCAGGTGGACGTTAAAGCTTTGACAGAGCGTGACCATTGCGGTAAAAGTCTTCTCAAATGAGACATTACTCCACGACAGATGTTGACAGTAAACTTAGCCAACCAAGATTTTTCCTTTGATCCTAGAACCTAGATCCTAGAACCACAAGTTCTAGGCTCGGTTCTAGGTATTGATGAGGTTCAAGGAACCCGGAGGTGAGAATGGCGGTCTTAGAAGGTCGTCACTCGAGCTTGACAATAAATTCTTTTCTTTCGTGAACGACAGCTAATCGCTCGGCTAATAAAGCAATTACACGATCGTTTTCGACGTCAGCGGTGCCACTGTTGCAATCCGCAAAAAGGAGCCTTTGCCAAATCAGAGGACCGGATTCTTTTTTGTCTTGGATTGCAAGAATGAATCAAGATCACGTGGCAATCTGCTGCGGTTCAGAGAATTATTCCCGACGTGATCGTAAAAAGAAAGATCAGGATCGTCGAATATCGATGTCTCGTTTACAAGAAACTGACAGATGTCAAAAGAAAGAAAAAAAAACATTTGACATCTAGATCGAGGGATAATTTTAACAATTGTATCAAAAGGTCGCACAGTCAGGAGTTAATTTTCTAAATAGTAAATACTATAGAAGATCATAGACTGTAGAGATCATTAACAGAATTGTTTTTGTTACAGGAGCTGACTAATCGCAACTTCACAGTTACAAACACTCAAGGTGAGATCACTCGTTCAAGTTAATGTTCATTCAATCTGAATGCAAATTTCTTAATTTATGGTAGGCTGATGAAGCTAAAAATAGATGCTGACATATATTTAGAATACCGTTGGCGTCTCTAAGTGGCTTTTAGAAATACACACGAGAATTTTATATTTCAAGTGGCATGTCGTTAACTGCACTTAATTATTGACAAATCCCAGGCGGAATCTAGAAATAGTTGTATATAATTCAAGTTCTGTTATAAACGACCTAATCAATGTAGGAGATCGAATCACTTGTTTTGCAAATTTAACTGTAAAAGTAATTTGCGTTTGGATGTAGAGGCGCATGATGATTACGGCAATCATCTATTTAACCGGTAATCACAGCTCGACCGCACCAACAACCGCACATATGCGTTACGCGGACTCCAGCTGATACCGGAGATCACAATTTTTACCCCAGAATCGACAATCTCCATTACCTCCTGTCATGCACAGCACGTCCTTCCCGAGGGAGTCGGTTTCAATCGAAAACATCACTCACCGCGTAATCCCGTCTTCTTTCCGTGCACTAAATCTTAATTAACCCTTGCTCTGATCATCTCGAACTGCAAGGAATGAGCTATCAACGTACTTCATGCAGTCAGCTGATTAATGTCATTTAAGGTCATAAAATAGATATTTATAGACTCATCTCATGTCTACATTTCGATAGATAAAAAAATTCAGCTGGATGGTAAGAATATCGACAGACAGGTTTTTAATTATAAAAGCAGTACTTGGCGCCCTTTTGGTTAACCGCCTTCTCTGATTTCCCTAGACCCATGGAATATTATCCTTGCGAAAGTGGATATATAGAATAGAGAGAAGTGGACACAATGAAGAAGCTGCGATCGCAAAGAACAGGGAATATAGGAAAAGGGGTGTAGGGTATTACGAGCATGATAAACGCCGGTCAGACTTTGCCATAAAACCAGCAGGAACATTTTAATGGCGACTCTGCGTCGCAAAAGATGATCGTTAACGACAGAGAATTTCCCGGCTATCTCCAACCAACACCTATAATCCTTACTTTTGTTTTATTACGCTACATTTCCTTCTCCTTTTGTTTCCTATAGCCTCAAATTCCTCTGGATAAATGCAGCCAAGGGAAGATTTATGAAGGATGTGTGTGAATATGAAAACCTTATATGACGTTCGATACTGACATTACTGACGTATAGACTAGAGAGTAAAGGCCAAACTTGATTGGTATACTTTTGTACTTTAGATACTGCTATATTAATCTTCGTTTTTTTCTATACTCAAAAGAACGGAAGTCGAATAACATGATGTTAAGAGAACAGGGAGGAAAACGACTCCTGGAAGTGATCTTCTCTCAATAATTTTCCACTTTTGTATTGCAAGAATGCATGTTTGGGCTTCGCAGTCTGATAGATATATAGGGCTGTGATTACTGTTTTCAAATGTATCTCTAAATGAGATGAATAGCTGATAAGTAAGGAAGAGTAATTCAAGGATTTATGGAAGAAGTTTTCTGAAAATGATATCAGTTCCTGACAACAGATCTTTTCTCTATCCCAGGGCAGAGAATGGTGGCGCATAAATATTTCCTAAATTCTATTTTCTCTAATATTCATTTTACCAAATAGCAGTTTGCTATAATTTTTATATTTTAAAATTTGACAACATTTTTATAATATCGAATTACTATTTAACATAGTCTTTATTTTTCCGAATAACCATTTGACATAATTTTTATTTTTTCGAAATTATAATTCGCAGGGTGTACAACGTAAAATGAGTTCAAAAAAGGGGAAATAGGGTGATTTTATCACAAAAAAGGGGGAAGATTAGATTTTAAGATAATTTTGTGTAGATTTAGAAAATTGACTGAAAGCAAAATTTTTATTTAAAAAAGGGGAAACTTCCAAAAAAGGGGAATTCCCCTAAAAAAGGGGAACACTGTGCACCCAGAATTCGGTAAAACAAAAATTGTGTCAAATGGTAAATCGCAAACATAAAAATTACACCAATTTTATCATCCGGTAAAAAGAACAACTAGCAATGAATAAAAGAATAGTCTAAAATCTGAGTTTTAAATAAAATTATTCAAAGTGGAACATATTTGTAAATGAATAAATAAATAACTATCTAAAAAAGTGATTAAGCCTTGCAAATTGACTCGCTGTATTTATAACCGCTGGAGGACCAGATAACCTGGAGGTTAGTGTCGTTTTTCATGGAGATCATTACTGGAGAGCAAAGGCGGTGCGATATTTCATCGGCAGTGGATTTTTGTCGAAGCAGCCATATTGCGAGTGCAGTCACTTAGGAAGATAAAATAAACCGGTGACAGAATTATCGTCTCGTACTAGACGATCGTTCCTTTTGATAGAGAAAAAGAAATATGTAAAAAAAAAAGTTACCGCGAGAGAAAGAGATAGATATAGTTGGGGGTGGGAAGGAACGAACAGGGAGTCATGCTTTTTCCGATCTTGTCATTGGTGCGGTAAATGAACGACCGCGCGATAGGATCGTGTCGAATAGTACAATATCCCGGCTCTATACAGGCACACAGAATAAAATAGAAGACTCTGCAATTCTGTACAGTCTACCATTAGAGGCGTCAGGATCGAGTAGCGCCTCTGCGCCTGCAAGTTGATTACAGACTCTACAGTTGTGTAGAGTAAGCCTTGCATTTGATCACAGGCGTCTTCCGCACTTCTCTCGCTCCGACCCAAGGCCGTATTTTGCAAAAAATATACCACCGACTGTGATCATTCGTGTTTATATCTCTATGCAATTTTGCTATTTATTTCCGACACGTTCCTGGAAGCAAATGCCATCTCCAGATATGAATTACATTCCTTTTTCGAGACGGGAAATTTATATTTCCAGCTTCTATAATCATTTTTGAATTTCACGGTACTTTTATTGCATTTGCAAAATAAATTTCTTCCGTGCTTTGCCAGAACTATTCCTGTAATTTATTAGCTCGAAGCTAGATACTCATTTTTGTGCTTTTAGGGGCAACTGATGTTATAATAATAATGTTAATGATCACGTCACAGAGAATCCCAGGGATCTTTTCCATCGACAGATAATTTTTATCGAACGATGGATACAGAATTAATTAAAAAATAATAATCTTCTTATTGATTCATTTACTTTATCTAAGTGATTTTTTTGACATCCAATTTGATAGTTTTCATTATACAGGTTCAGTTTTTAAAATTATATGTCCACTGATTGAATAATTTCACATTTTTCAGGTTTAAAAATGTGAAACGGGAAATGAGAAAAGTTTTTATAGATATTTAGTATATCCTCAAGAAGACAATTAGTATATCCAATCTCTGAACTTGAATTTATAACATTCCTTGTATAATATTTATTTAAAACCTATTAATAAATTATATTATTTGGAGGAGAGAACAACTGAAACTGATATGGCTAAAATTATTTAAGTAGTGAAAAAGCATAAGAAGCACGATACATTTTATAAACAGCAATTTTTATAAACAACAGAAAATTTTGTAAACAATTTTATAAACAGAATATTTGTATTGATATGTACAAATATTCTGAACTTGCATTAAACTTGCACCTATTCTATCTGAAGTGAGGATAGAAAAAATCCCCAGGATTTTCTATAATTCTCCCAAGTGAAGTTAGAAAAACACAAAATGAAAAGCGCACAAGGTAATGCATGCCTTCCACTCACGTCAGTTAATGAGATATGATGTGGATTTAATGAGTTTCGGTTGACGAACGCGGAACGAATGCACACACCCGCTTTTACATATACAATATATGCAATGCATCGACACGCTGGTCTGCAACTGCAGCTGCTTCTTACAGTCTCAGCCCCCGTGTTCACGAATGCAAATTTGAATCGTTCCATCCGAGAGCTGATATGTTAGTGCGTTAAGGCACGGTGCATGCATCTATGTTCTCAGCATGTTCGCACACGACAAGAACGACCTTGGAACTAAGATCCTAGGGCTGATTTAAATTTACATTATAGTATATATAGTATATATATATAAGTGCAAGTGGCGAAAGTGTACGCAGAAGTTCGTGACGTCGGGGAAGTCGATGATCTCAACACGGCGCCTGAGGTAATTCTCTTGGGATATTTTATTCGCGTGAGTGCAAGCCTCAGTGGCGTAATTAGAAAGTGTATACGCGAGGAAGAGGATGAACCCACCAAACCCCCTTGGCTTCCCTTTAAATCTCCTTATACGTACCTATACCTATCTTTCATGAACAGTGTTCAGGAATAGAAAAATGTTAAATTCTCTTCAAGTATAGTTTTATGTGAATAAAGTTTCGAACGTTCATTGAACGATCCAAAAAATTTTTTATTTTTAAAAATTTCTTTCGCTAATATTACTTCAGGGACCTAAAAAACACGTTCTATGGAGGAAAATCTCACACTTTCTAATTCTAAGGGTGAGAAACAACCCTTAACGTACGCAAGGGATGGTTTTTGGACTTGAACAATTTTTTCTCTGAATAAATGTTAATTATAACGACTTTAAAATTGCACATGCGTTAAAGTACATTAAGGGTTGTTTCTCACCCTTAGAGGTAAAAAGTGTAGGATTTTTCTCCATAGAAAGATATTTTTGAGGTCCCTGAACGTTCAAAACTTTATTCACATGTAAATTTTGATTTTTTGGTAGAAAAAGCTTTTGATGGATCTCAGAGTTTCCATCATAAAGTTTTTCGTTCATCTCGCCCCTGAATCTACATAAGAGAAAGAGAGAGATTCACAAGCTTTGATTCACATCTTCCGGCTAAATTTATACTTGCTAATATTTTAATCCTGGGCAATATACATCAGCGAAAGTCCAGTAGATTTATGCGCGATTTATGCCTCCGGATGCGGACGATCTGAGAGCGATATTAAATAGCCGGAGAGTATGCATTTTATCCGGCCAATGCCGGATAAAATGCATAAACTTGCGAATGCAAGTTCAGAAAGTGCGGATGTTCAGGGGACCGGCGATGACCATCTTCTTTTCCTTCTTCTGCTGATGCTATGTATGTAAATATGCATAAATGTAAATATCCAAGGGGTATTGATAAATTCTCGCGTGCTACGAGGGGCTGATCTTCAAACGACGATAAATCACTTGGGGTCGTTTTAAACTCGCATTAACCATAACCACAAAACTGCAATTACCTTCGTCGACGACGGTATCCAAGGGAATAGAGCTCCTCTCGAAGCTTCGAGGAGAATCGCGAGCTTAATTTATTAGAAGTGCCGGAAGGCAATGTATATGTACATAATATAAGCAGTATAATTACGTAAGTTCTAGATGATTAACCTTCCAGTTATCTACTAAGATATTGACCGAGTTCAAGCTCTAGGACAATAAGATACATGTTCCTTATACTTCCTTACATAAACTACCCAGAAATTCTTCATTCACCAAGAAACATGAAGCACTACAATCTCGAGACAAAATTATAGAGCACTCTGATTTATTTCACAAGTAAACAAACTCTGTATTCAAATCAACTCGTTTTTTTCTGAAAAAATATTGATCCCCATTGATCTTGAATTACCTCGTCTGGAACAAGCATCGGAAAAATTGATGCAATCACTCTGCCTTGCAAAGCAATTGCATCAATTGACGATCGAGAAAGAGGAAGGATCGAAGAGTAAGGACCAATTTCTGTTTGAAATCGAGGTTGTCAGAATGCAAACGCCAATAAATCAATTTTTTGCCTCGCTCAGATTCGTTAGTCTGCGAACGTTTTGTGTTCATGTCTCGTATTTTGCCAATTATTCTCGAGATAGACTTTTACGAGGTTTGCACGAAGATCTGAATTTCATAGCGTCCATCGCGTTCTTACCTCAAGTGTCCTTGAGGTAGGTCGTGCTTTTGAACAGGAATATTCAGTGAACCAGAAACCACCGCAGGAAGTCATTAACCGCGATATATTGCCCACCCTTAATACGAAGTTTCTTGTTCTTCCTCTTGTGTCATTTCTTCTCCTGCTCATTCCTACTCTCCCCCTTCGTCCCAGTCGTCCTTGTCACGAGTCTCGTTGTTGAAGTAGTGCCTGTCCTTGGGTCGTACAAGAGGTCTCGATATCAGTTCTGTTACCCTTGCTCTCCGCGCGATTTGCATAGACCAATAAAAAATCGAAAAAAGACTAGAACGGAAATATTCGCTTAGGTCAAGTCGGAAAAAATTGCAAACACGAAAACAGAGTGAACGAATGACAAAAATCTTTGAATTGTTGCTGAGAATGTTTCACATGGCGAGTTACATTCCACCTAGGCCACGAGTTCCACGTTAACCTATTAGCATCGAAAGCTTCCTCAGCGTTCGTTAGTCGAGCAAATCCTGGAAGTCGTGTTACAAGATTTACGTGAGTTACCAACATGTTAAAACTGGCTAGATTAGATTTCCTACAACTCAGATTCCCGAAGTCGTATATCGTCATTTTTTTCCTTTTGCATTTGCTTCTGAGCCTAATTACAAAAAGGTAATCTAGTCCAAAAAATTATCGATCTACTGACATTGAATTATCATGGAATCGCGATAATAATCACAAAAAATTTAAATGGAGTTGACTTGCAAGGTATCTCTTAAGTTTTTTGGAAAATTTTATTTGCTTCACTGCGGAGGAAACTCAAGTTGAGAATATCGAGCAAAATGGGAATAAATATTGGGTTAACGGTCCTTTGACGATCAACCGAGAAACTCTGACAGGGTATTCTTCAAGTTCGCTTGGAAGAGTAATGTTCCGACGATTTTCCATTAGCGCGGCTCACGTAAGTTACGTCATTTTAAGTGATTTCTCGAAGTGGAATGGTTGAGCCTAAAGCAACGGCCATTCCAGCTTTCAGGGCTTCCAGGAATATATCATTTCTATTGATGCTTTAGTTCTGCTGAAATGGATCGCGAGAATTACATCAACGCTCAGATATGCGATCTTCTCTTGAACCGTTTATTCACACGAGTAACTTATGTAGGGTATAATCCTACCAACAGGAAAGTGCACTGTCCGCGTCTTCGACGACTATCCTGATATGTGATTACACCTTGGACGCTCGTTAATGAGATCCACCGGTTCTACGCGATACTAATGGCTACATCGATCAACGTTACAACATCTTCTTTTCGCGACTGACCTTCTTCGACGTATCTCCTTGACGCTGATACCTCGTTAATACTCTTCGACATTTCAACTATTTCTAGACGCCATGCTTGCACTTTGTGCATCTATTTCAAATAAACTGTCTATGCAATCTTAATCATTTTTTAATTAGACTAGCAAACCAACACCGTGTGCGATTATTTTGTTTCAGTTTTTACAACTTCAAGACAGTCAAAAGCTAATAAGGTTTTACCACTTTTTTTCAAAGAAGTATTCAAGAAATTTTCAGGAATTTCAAGAGATTTTGATGAATTTTAACGGATATCAAGAGACTTTTTATGACACGTGTTCATTTTTGATACGCGTAACTTTCAGATATCTGAAATTGTAAATAGCTGAAATGATTTATCATATCTAGTGATAAATGCAAGTTTGATTTTGCGAGTGATCTTAGGGAGGTACGTGGATGAAACTTTTTTGAACTTTCCTAGATATTAAGGTCGAAAACAGGAGAAAAACAACAGAGGAATAGGAAAAAACTACAAAGCCTGACAGCTAATTACTTCTAGGATTTGCTGAGAGCGTCCAGTAGTTCATAATCCTCGCTATAATCTTCGCCTCGTATCGAGCTGGTATCTACTCCTAAGACTCGACAATCTTCCTCCCCAGGTGGGAGAGGAAGGTTCCTCGTTGATGATCTGCTCGAGAACCCTTGCAGCGATTTACATGATTTTGTAGGATTCCTGGTATGCAACGCAAGAATCATCGCACCGATCGCAGTTGTTAAACTTTTTATTTCAAGTGCGAAACTTGGATGATCGTTTACTCCAGGAGCGTCATGAAACCTTTATGTCGATTTACGTACCTTCATTGTTTATGAATCTTTCTCCAAGTTGAACGATGCTCCCGGCCTCATTGCTTATGAATCTTTTCTCAGAGCACCGCTCGCTACCTCCTAACACATTCAAACATCGATCTATGTCGAGTTTCTCGACATTTAGGGAATCCGCTAGACCTTATATAGCATAGAGTTCAATAAATACTCTTATAGAACTGTCCCCACGATTTTCCTTCGCTCCTTGACAACCATTCATTCCATTCTGCGGTCCTTTACAGAGTTTAGATTTAGCTTGGTCCCGACATCGCTTCGTCTGCAAAACTTCTTTATCAAGCGAGTCTCCTTCCACTATATTATTTTCCACTATTAATCCTGAAGCGGGTAACTCAACAGCAGTAGATGATCTCGCGCCGAGTTCCCCCCATGTTCGTGGGAACAAGTAATTACATGTGTACACTGTACATACTCAGGCGCCGTTGGAAACGTCAACGTCTTCTTCCTTCGAACCTCGTTACTTCTAATTCATGTACTTCCACTCGCTAGATATGTAGCTGTCCTCACTTCGCCAAGAATACTTAAGTTTCAGAATTTATTTATAAAATAAACAACTCCACTTTATCTTTCCTAAAAATTACCTAAATCTCTACCTATACCGACAATCCAAGCTTCAGAGCTTCCAGGCTTACTCTGCTTCTTCCATAATTAGAATTAACACATCAAGTATCGGGATGTACCGGAAGTGCACAAGTATACCTTGCTCGACCCTGGAAATTCTCCTTTTCTACCTACCACTACACATTAGGTCTCGAGTTTGTTGATCTTGTGAGGTACGCGGTAGCAATCAGTCAGGAACACAGAATCCTTCTTCGGATCGACCCCGGTAATCTTTGCGATCAAGAGGCCCGCGAGATCTTTTTGCGATCCTCGGTTGCTTATGATTCTCCTCTCGCTTCCCCGACGCCGCGCAGACAGCTGTTCAGTCCCTTTTGCCTGGCTTCCTCCGAGTTCTTGGTCTTACAGAGAATCCTGTCGAATCGTGAAGATGCTACGAGCGACACTGCAGGCATATACGATAAAAGATCTACTCCATTATTCATTAGCCGGAACACAAATGGAAGGAAATCCTATACTGCCGCGAATCCTATTTGTTCGTTAAAATCTTCCCGTGTCCAGTTCGTCATGGCCGTTTGTCGTACTTTTACAATGAAATTGACTTCCCTTGAGTCTCCAGTTAAGGATCAAAGCCGGAATAAATTGTTGGGATTGGATCGGTACTTGATATTTATTGTTTAGCTAATGTCCACCGACTTCTTTTGGTCCTTGGAATCTCAAGTGATCATCGTTTAAATCTACATATAACGCAAATGTTATGGAAGAATTTGTTGTTTCCAATACGAAACCGTGACTCGCCTCACAGAAGAGGAACTAAATTACGACGTAATTATGGACAACGGAGGCAAGTTCCCGACCTTCAGGGCAAAGCGAACAGGTGCTGTTTCACTGCATCTCAAGGACGCGACCCTCGTTGCAAAATAGTTACCACTTTTTCGTAAAATGTTCTAAAGCTATTTTCTAAAAACTACAGCAAGAAGGGTGCGTTTTAAGATACATTTAAAACAGATTTATAATAAATGCCCTGGAAGTAATAATGTTCTAAAAATATCTTCGGAAAGAAAGCAAGTACCTTCTGCCTTATCTTTTGCCTCCTTTTGTTCCTCTCTTATTCTTTACCCTCTATTGCCTTCCAGTGGAAATTTTTATTCCAGAACAAGCAAAAAAGATCTTGTCTTTTTCTACTTGAAAATATACTCTTAAACTCAATATTCCTTTCTTGCCTTTGTCTCTTCTTTTTCTTCATTTTCTTACGCCTTTCCTTTCTTCCTCCTTCGTTCTTAACATTCGTTTTTGCTTCTGCTTTCCATTTTTCATTCTTTTGCTTATCCTTGCTTCCTTTTTCAAACCGCTTATCAATTGACAAGCATATGTAAATAGAACATGTAAAAATAGAAGATGCAAAAATAGAAGATGCAAAAATAGAAGATGTAAAAATAAGAAATTTAAAACCACAAGATGTAAAAATAGAAGATGTCAACTATCAGAGAAGCTGAACCGGATACCCCACGTTATTTCTAGTCTTGCCAACAAAAAAAATAAAATAAACTCCGCACTGAGAACGATACAATCTCTAAGTTTAATTTTAGCCTCGATCCAATTTATCAGTTCAGTTTAAGGATGATTCAAGAAGGTATCGCGATACCACCCTAAATGCCCGTCTTGTGACCTTTGACATTCGCTCGTGACAAGAAGCTTCACCATCGGTCACGAGCGACCAGAAACGAAAATCAAGACAAGAGGGAATTCGTGTCCCCAGTACTTTATCTGCAGAGTCTGAGGTAGGTCACTTTACGAAGGTCAGCCCAGAGGACACCGCAGAAGTTTGTTCGGATGCTCCTGCAAAGATCGAGTGTAACGACTTCTCTTCCATGCATACCTCTCGGTATTGCCACCGTAGAGCACTCTGATAAACTACGAGAGATAAACGGACCAAACTGGTTCCATTCGGAAAAAAAATTTGTAACGAGAACTTCATGCTAACGTAGTCCCCTTCCGTGAGCTTTCCTCCCTGTTCCTGCGTTCAGACATGTATTAACATACAACGTGTTTACGTATTACTCCTTTTGGATCACCATTGGCTTCTCCAACTCATTTGCGTACCGGGCTGCTATTTAGATATACTAGTACTTCTTGTTAACGCTGCAGCAGCTCACCATTGTCGACAGCTCAAAAGTAAAGAGACAATCAACTACAGTTAGGGTAAGTCGTGGAGAGAAAGAACACTTTTTTGTCTAGGAGGAGGAGATATATCGACATATCATAAGATACAATCGAATCTCAAATAAAACAACAAAAAATACGTACTATTCTGGACTAATAGATTCACATTGAATTATTTCCTTGATTTGAAATCGTTTCTATGCTTTTAATATCTTCCTATCTGATGAGGATGCAGTAGTCATCTACCAAGCATGATTGGCTCATGCCTCAAGTATAAAAGCCTATCTTAATGTGTAGCTAATGTGGAACCAACGTGGAACTAATTGTCAAGATTTTTACGTCAAGACACTCAAGACCAGTCAAGACATGTAAACTACAATGTAGTTACTACATGAAGTCAAAATTAACCAAAACCATTATAAAATTGGAACCTTGTGGTGGCAATGACTTTCTCTTGGTAGACAGTGGATTTGAATCACGTTTTCGAAATGGGTTTTAAAGGCCGGAAGTCACCGACTTGCAAGAGCCCTTGACACTGGAAACCGGTCAACCGCGTTCTGTGCACTTATGCAAGACCGGTTGTGACGTAAAGGTCAGAGAATTAGCCCTGCTCGGATACGGAACAACTTTTCCCGTACACGTAATACCGAGAGTCGGCTCATAGCTTGAGAAGAATACTGCAAGATCATGCATCTCGAGTGAACGACTCTGAACAATGAGAGCAAGAATGCTGACTGCATCGAGGAACGCAAACTGCTAGTTAATGTCAAGATACTAATGTTACGGTTTACGTTCGCGCATTACTTTACACTAATTTGTTCCTGACTCACCTGCCATGACAGGGTGGTTCCGTATTTACCAAGAGCGGTCATTGTTCTTCATCAACCACTGACGTTCAGCAGCACTTCCTCGGCGTAACGCGAGAGGCAGTGTTTGCTGAAGATTTACATAACTGAAGATGGAATAGCATCATCCTGATGTTACAAATTATCCTTGATACAGCAAAGTAACTGTTTAGCTGTTTACCTCAGAAGCTGAGAAGATAAGAGCAACTCAGTAGCACATTCCTTCGAAACAAGAAATTCCTGATTCAAACACCTTCAACCTTGTGATAGCAAGTGATGATATTAAGAGAAAGGAATGGAAGATCATTATAACATCATGTCGAGGGTAATTATAGTCATCATTGTAGAAATTGATTGCGAACATGTCTCGGTCGGAATAACCGATAAGCAAGCTCTCATACAGCAAGCTTTGATGAAGCAAGCTTTAGATAAAGCAATCTTTCAGATATTCCGCAAATTCCTCAAGTAGTTTACTTGCTACTTGAAGCATCAATTATCAAAGAATTTGCATTCGGCTCAATTGCTGTTATTCTTCGAATCGATAATCAGACAGCAAATAAGAGAATAAAGTGCACAACAGTAACAAGGATGACTCTGGAGTTGAATTGAGTGTCATTATGGTTATACTTGGATTATCATGGCTGAATCGACAGTGCTGGTACGTATTATCTTCGTTTTGCGAAACGCTTCAGCTGAAAAAATCGTCTGGCACGCTGCTGTGATTGCACAGACCAGCCACGACTGTAACAAAGGCGAATGCGACTGTCGCCGTTCGACCCTCTGAACTCTTCTGCCACGAAGCACAGCGTTGGACTTGTCATTGGACAAAAACCCTCGTGCTGCCAAAGCGAATAAGCGTGCCAGAATGAAATCTTCGTCTTCTTCAAAGGCATGCTCGGATGCATTATTTATCATCGTAACAGTGCATCAACCAAGTCGCGAGACCGTGGTACATTCCTTATTGTTAGCGAAGTCTGAGGCTCACTTGAGGTCGTAGTTTCAGTGGGAGGAGATGATGAACCCTTGACCTTAGCTTTGCCTAGACACGATATTGCACGCGGATCGTGTCACTCTGAGACTTACTCGTGTATGGGACAAAAGACGAAGGGAATGAAAGATGAAAAGATCGGTCTCATGCTTCGAACTAGACATGAAGCGATTTCAAGGCCAAAATTACCTTTAGACTTATTACAGATGACTCGGTATTGGTACATTACGTTACGCTTCCAAGATTCTGCTAACCAGTCTCTAAGTGAGTATAATTTTGTTTATCTTGAGCCATAACTGTGCTAAAGGTAAACAGATGAATCAGATGGATCTTTGGTTTCTTTACGAATGTAAGGGATTGAGAGAAACTGTGAGGTAGTTAATCGCTCGAAAAAAGTAGATGAATCTCCAGTAACGAGCGATGGATTCGATCTTGCACGATCGCTGTGAGCTGCCAATTGAGTAAGAAGCAAGCGAAGAAAATCGGAAGAATGTTGTAAGTTGAAATAGACGCAATATCGTTCTAATTGCCACGTAGGCAAGGACGGGTGAAGAAACGACGATGAAAACGTAGAAGAAGACCAGGAAGTTGCTGTTCGCAAAAAAGCGAGCAAAGAGAAGGGTATATAAGATGGTGCGCATACTATATTTGTGTCTGTTGAGACTGTTTTCGCTCGACTTTCAATCTTAAACGCTCTCAATTGTAGAAGAAAACGCGAGACGGCGATAATGTTAGGATGAACTGGAAAAGGAGGAGAAAAGAGGAAAGAATGTTAACTTAATTTGACCCTGATTGTCGAGCCAGAGGCGTGCTGGTCAACAACAAGCGAGTCGTGCGCGTGAAGATGATGAATTGAGTGCGATTCAATCGCTACCTCCCCATGATACCAGCATCAGGGAGGAATTTATGATCTGTTGTAACAGAAAACTCCAGAGATAATCGCAGGAAGGTTGGCAGAATTTTAAAAAAGAGAAGAAAGAAATGCGAAAAGAAAAGAAAGCTCAAGAGGAAACTGAATGCAGCGTATGTTTATCCAGACGTGAATGGTAAATTCCTCTTCCTCTTTACTTTGGATGGAGCACCTTCTCAGGCAAGTGCAGCAAACGAGCTGAAATTTTCTTGCACTGAAGAGTGGTTTATAAACGTGTGATGAAATCTTTCCTAACAACCCTCTCGTATTTTAGTACATGCCTAAAATTACATCTCAGGGAGGAAGATGTAAATTTACTTATCTGAAGAGAGCATCAGAAGCTGCAAAATAAAATAGAATCATCTATCATTACATTACACCTATTATTTTATCTCGCATTAACACCAGTTTCAGGATCACGACCATTACTCACAATTGACGATAATAAAAACTCATATTTATCAAAATGCATCTGTTGCACTGAAAATGATTAGCTCAAAAAAATCGAAACAAGATATGTCAATGTTTTATAAACTCTTATCTCTTCAAGGGTAATAATTATAATAGAATGTTTCCTGAAACTATAATTATGCACAATTTTATGCAAAAAAAAGTGGAATTCTCTGCGAGGACTTGGTGTTTTCAAAACTAGTTACGCCAGCGATCGGATGGCTTGTAAGAAAAAGGTAGAAATAAAAGTTGGGGCAAGAAGTAAAAAGAGC
>CAJFCP010000050.1:1027153-1076595 GCA_904066005.1 Synergus itoensis | reverse complement strand
CATCAGAAGCTGCAAAATAAAATAGAATCATCTATCATTACATTACATCTATTATTTTATCTCGCATTAACACCAGTTTCAGGATCACGACCATTACTTACAATTAACGATAATAAAAACTCGCATATTTATCAAAATGCATCTGTTGCACTGAAAATTATTAGCTCAAAAAAATCGAAACAAGATATGTCAATGTTTTATGAACTCTTATCTCTTCAAGGGTAATAATTATAATAGAATGTTTCCTGAAACTATAATTATGCACAATTTTATGCAAAAAAAAGTGGAATTCTCTGCGAGGACTTGGTGTTTTCAAAACTAGTTACGCCAGCGATCGGATGGCTTGTAAGAAAAAGGTAGAAATAAAAGTTGGGGCAAGAAGTAAAAAGAGCGAAGGGTTGGATGGATATAAGAAGGAAACCAGGAAGCATCACTTCGTAAAACGCGAGTAAAACTGCTGCTCGGATAGCAGAGGACGTGCGTGCTGTTGCATGCCTTGCGAATTACTCGCTCGTTTATTCGACTTCCTCGATACTCGGTTAAGCGGTGGGTTCATCCTTATACAGTTTTATCCATGGATCGTTGTTACCCATGTCGATGAAGCGTTGCGGCGCTTCAAACTAATTTGAAAAGTAATGACCACGTTTCTTGGACAGATTACTTGAATTTTGATTATGAATTAAGACTCGTAAGTGAAAAGCACTTCCCTTTTCTGCATTTAAAATCATATCACCCAAAAGATAATTAAGAGAAAACTGGATAGTCAAACTGATCATCTGCAGTGTCAACTACAGGACAGCCTTCTAAGATAGTCAACCTGAATATCTGGATATTCAATTTGAACATAGAAAAATCAGAAAAAGGGGAAAGAAGAGGAATTTTCTTAAAAACAAGAGAAAAATGAGTTATTCTTTAAAAAAAGGGATAAACGGAAGAACAGGGTAATAAAGACTGCGAAGCCTGTTCTAAAGCGACTGAAGGGTAATTTAAAGTTAAGAACCAAGCAACATTGTAGACGCCACTTTCCTCCTAGTCTCACCATCAGCTTATCAGCAATAGTAATTACAAACATCCTCTAGCTGTACCAATCATGAACCTGCAATTAAAATAAAAATTTCCCCTTCCGCGTTGAGACTAGCGTCATTAGCATTTTGCGTCCGTTGAAGGCGCCTGACTGGGAACCCAAAGACCGAAGTTCAATTTATGCATGATGCATATATTACATAAGCATGTGTGTATGGCGTGCGTTGACGCGAAACGAACAGGAGCGATATATATAGACAATGGCAGGTCATGGCAGGTCGACTTACAAAGGATTTTTCTTCAAGGACTGTAATTAACCTGCAACGTTTTTCTTGTTACAGATGGGTTCGCACACAATCGGCTTCGTCACTTCAGGGTTCCTTCTTCTGGCATTGCTAACAGGAAGTTACGCTGCTCTAGGTGAGTGCATCGACTTCTCTATTCTTCTAATGTTTGAACTGTCACGACCTTGTAAACGGCCACTTTGCTAACTCCATAATACAACTCTGATTTCATTATCATCAGTTCGAACTTGAACTCACTCTCAATGCTAATGATCTTATTAGCTCCTTATTACCTTAACAAATATGAAAATGAATTCCTTCAGCAGTAGCGGTACACTAGACTAAACGGTAAACCGTTTCAAATTGTGAGAGACAGCGATCGCTGCTGTAAAATGGATCTTCATTTATTCAGTATTTACGCAGTCATCGCAGCACCTATTATCATTACAAAGTATAACATTTTCCTTAACGTCCAGTTCAACATATAAACTTTGATTAATATTTGTTAGAAAACGATTAGAAAATTGAAAAAATTATTCTTCTCAGAAAGAAAATATTTCAAATTGGGAATTGCAAAGGTATTTAACACAATTCAAAAGAATGGAAAATATTTGAACAGAGTTCAAGGTAAAAATTATTTTCAAGAATTTCGCGGGATTGAAAGAGATTTTAAAGGATTTCGAGTCGGATTTCGAGATATTTTAAGTGATTTTAAGGAATTTCAAGGAATTTTTAAAGAATCCATAAAGGTTTTTAGCATTTTCAAAAAATGTTGTCACATTTCCAGATATTTTTTATGACTTTGAAGAATGTCAAGCGACTTAAAGTCATTTTAAAAGATTTCAGAGGATTTGAAGGGATTTCAAAAATTTTCGAAGAATTCTAAGAGATTTAAGATGATTTCAAGAGATTTCAAGAAATTTGATAAGTTTTCAAGATAGTTTGCACGATTTTGAAAAATTTAAAACGATTTTAAGCGTCCAATAAAAATATCTTGACTGACTATCCAGAAAAGTTGTTTTAATCCGCAAATGAAAAATGTGATTTTCAAAAATAGGTGAAAAAGATGAACAAAGTCAAAATGGGTGAAAATAGTGAATAGATGACAACCTGTAATGACTGCCATCATCAGTATTTAAGAAATATAATTACTTGTCTATCAGATTGGACAAGTTAAGGGCAAAGGATTGCTGCTTTTCATAATTTCAACTGTTTCCTTTTTTCTAATAAGTCTCTAATTTGATACTGCTGAAGGGACTGAAAATGACTATTATTAACGTAATAAGGTACTAGTCCTTCAACCTTTATAAAAGGTATATCATCATCATTAACATTATAATCATGCAATGCCACAAAAAATCTACATCCTCTAATTCCACATGCCTATAAAAGATATCATTAAATGGCTTGGCGTTTAAGTTTGATTTCCGAAGAACTGCTTAGTTATTCTCAAGTCACACGTTTCACAAGATATATATCCTATTGAATCCCAGCTGCAAACCCGTAATTGGTGCAGTTCCTCGTTAATTACTCATCTCTGCTTGCTTTGAATAATTACATGTCATTACTATTCGTTACACACCATTTAATTTCCATCCTGTGTTTTTTCTCTCTAATTATTATTTTCTTCACTGTTAGTTCTTCGTAGCTGTGAGTGACCTCTTGAGTTTTCACACCTATGTATCTATTTATGAGTCTATAGTTGCGTCATTAGTAGCTAAGAATATTCATAATCCATCGCAAGTCTAGAGCAAATAAGATGGATTAGCTTACTTTATACTTTTAAATAAAGAACCAAAGGATATCGTCCTCGGATTAACGGACCTATATATTTAATTTATCATAAGCCTATAAATACCGTGGGAGATTATATTAATTTTTTGATATTTTTACAGCAAGGACAGCCTTCGAGAAGTTGACTGATTACGATTACCGAGGAACGACATACTACAGTGTTCGAAATTTGTCGCTTTATGAATGTCAAGGATGGTGCAGAGAAGAGGCGGAGTGCCAGGCGGCGGCTTTCTCCTTCGTGGTGAATCCTCTGGCACCCATGCAAGACACCCTTTGTGAATTGCAAAATGAAACTGCCGCAACGAATCCTTCCGCTCAACCTCAGAAGGCCGCGAACATGTACTACATGACTAAGCTACAAATCAGATCCGGTGAGCACGATGAACTTCTTATTAGTCTTTGAACTTCCATTCTGAAGCTGATTACTTTCAAGCTCGCTTTCAAGTCTTATTTAGTCATTCTATATTTCAAATAAATGACCTGCCAACAATTTTATTCCATTTTCAAACAGGGATCCGATCAGGGTCCAAACACAAGATTAAATTAAAAAATTATAACTCCACACGGATTTTATACTGCACTTTTTGACTCAATCAATCATCAGTCCAATAATTGGGATCACTGAAATCACTGAATTAATTAATTTCTTCTTCGAACTGGCTCTTAGGAATGCAATCCATCATCCAGAAACTATTCACATCACAGAGGGATAAAATTTTAAACTAGAGTTCAATATAATTAGTTATTGTTAGACAATGTTCTCGTCTTCAATAGAATAATTAATCAATTGTTGAGTTATAGTTTAATAATTAATTATACTTGGTTTCCACATTGAAATGATCCGTGATTTTTAAGTATTAAACGCTTGAAGAAATGAACTGTATATAAATACTGACGAAATAAGAACATTACAATGAAATTTCACTGATTTCCAGTCAAATTCCACTGATTCTCACTGACTCTTTTCTCACGATAATAATCAGTAAAAAATTTACTGGAACTTGTAGAAAAGTAACAGAAATTATCAGTAGTTTAGTGACGATTGCTGAAATTTTTGTGAATTTCCACTGAATCAAATATTGAAAAAGGAGTTACTGAAAATCAGTGACCTTCCACTGATTCAATTTGAGAGAGTGGACGCTGTTTAAAAGTTTATCGTTAGACCTTTTCCTCCTGAATTTGAATTTATGGAAACTTGAAAGCCGGAAAGGGAAATGAAACAGCAGCCTGACAAGTAAGTTGAAAGGCGTTCTAACTAAACTTCTACCTGATATAAACGGAAACTGGTGCGTTTTCACCTGGGCGGCGTCAAACAATACATCAAGCTGGTACCTAGGAAAGCATATCTTCCGAACTAACTACTCTTAAGGACAGTCCCTAGTAAACAGCAGGTATACTATTGTCCCAAGTTAAGAAAACGGTAAGGGTAGGCCAAGAAAGGTGACGAAACTCTCGAGTGGCTCAAAAGAGGGCCTAATATTGGTTTAACAACTCTGCTGGTGCGAAACGATCTACACCTATACAATTCACACCCGCAGGTATGTTAAATGACAGCAATTTTGGCCTTTAGGACGTTTAGCTTCAACTAGCCTTACCAGCTTGCCTGCCCTTAGGTCTTGGGCGCCATCTCATAAAGATTAAGGATCAACCGAGCAGCATCCTTATTTCTTCAGGTCGTTTAACACCTTTAGCCTCGCCTTTAGCCTTAGCCTTACCTTCAGCTTTAGTTTCAATTTAAGTTTAAAGTTTACGGTAAGAAGACCCGCTAACACAAGGCGTCAAGGCAAATGAGGTTAACTCTAAGAACAATCCTACTTGTCAGGTAGCAGATGTTACGAAAAGAGAAAATCAAAGCCAGAGATGTCAAAGCTTTAGCTAAAGGAAACTGAATATATTTCTTGAATCCCAAGGATGGAAAAATTACCCCATGATAAAATTGATGCATTTCATTGAAAATTAATGACACAATCTTTTAATGCAACTCTGACACGAAATTCTGAACATCTTCGGAAAGTCTTCGATGCGAAATGCCTAAGGCGAATAATTGGCAGAATTGAAATGCCTTCTTACTTAGAACCTTACGAAAGTGCTAACCTCCTTTTACCTAATGAATAACGACCTTTGTCTGAATTTTGCAATATACTTAATAAACCCAGATGTTCATTATGACGAAGATCAATCTGTGTGACAAGATAAGCAATGTGAGTCACCTATACGCGATTAGCACGCAACGGTTCATTGGCACGAGCTCGTGATGAAGCGCCGGACAATCGATGACGCTCAAATTATCAGCAGTGAGAAGCAAAGAAAATAGAACGCAGGTGGATTGCTCTCGAAAAGCAATCCCGAGTCAGAATCACATGCATTTATGCTATGTTAACAGTATTAATTCTATAGCGGGTAATTAGTGACGTTCAAAAACTTCATGCAAGATATGCTAAAAAAAAGCTCGTAAAAAAGTAATTAGATATGAATTGAGAGAGAAATTAAAATAACATTCAGAGAGATAATTGAGATTTTTATTAAATTATTTACGACGTAGAAATTTGTTGTATTTTAAATTTAAAAAATGGTAAAAATGCAGAACCGTAACTAGAAACAGTTTCAAAATATTGATTCATTTTCATTGAAAATAATTCTGTTTAAAAGAAATGTGTAATTTTTATTGTTATTTTTAGTTGAAACAATATTTCTGGATAAAATAGAATTGGGAAAAAATATTTCGTTCATTTGAACGTTCAAAATTTTTGGTAAATAAAAAATTATGAAAAACTATTAGTAAATCAGTGATTATTCACTGAAATTCCAGTAGTTTTCGACTGATTTCTCAGTAAATTAAGTAAAAAAGTAGAAAAAATAGAAAAGTCTTTAAGAATAAAATGTTATGGAGAATTCTTTGAATTCCAGAAACGGTTTCGAACATCGACTGCTAACCAAGGGAAAATTCTTGAATCATGCATACTTCGATCGCGGACGCTATTCGGGTCGTCTGTTACAGGCGTTCTTCCAGGAATTGAATCGATTCAGCCTCGTTCAGAATTAAATTGAAGTTCGTAACGTTTACGACAACGATAAACTTTTTTTCTTGTAAAAAGCGCGAGACATAAAATTTTATTGCTTTAAATGGTTCCATTTAATGTCCAAAGAAGCCCAAAACAGTTTCATCCCCCTTCCACTCTATAGGATCACCCCCAAATTCAATTATTCGAAATCTGAAAACAGACTTCGAGTTTTCGTGACTGATAAACCGGATTCGATAACGCAACTTTAAACTTAATTCGACATTTTAAAATAGGGTAAACTAATATTTATTTTCCAGAATTTCTTCCGAATATAGCATTTAAAAATGTGTATAAAATCAGTGTTTTCATATGTCAGAGAATATATGATCATTTATTTCAGAGAAGTCTTCAAAAGTATGAAATTTCGTAATTTTTATGAATGATAAGCATATTTCAAATATTCGCTTCATACACTCAGAAAAAAGTTTGTTTGAATCAAACAAACGTATCATTGATATAGGGTCAAACAAAAAATATCTTTGAATTAAACAAAATTTGTTTGATTCAAACAAACTTTTTTCTGAGTGTAAATCACGATCCTAATATTAAAAAACTTTCATTACACTTTTTATTGTGGAAGAACCTTGATTATTAATCTCAGATAATAAAAGTAAATAAAGTAAGAATCATTTCGAAAGAAATGTATTTTTACGTATCATTTGTCTGAAAATGAGCGCAAAAAATGTTTAATGTTTTCAAACTCACTTTTTTAGGACACCCTACATATTTTGCAATAAAACGAAATAAATGCATCAAAACGTAATTCTCTCCATGAATAAAGTATTTATTCAAGTGCTTTCTAAGAACATAAATTTTATATTTATGTAAAATCCTATATGAATTTACTGGAGACTTCAAGGACCAAATGTACCCACATATGCACCTTGGCCTACACGTGCAGTACGTCTAAAAGGATTATAAAGTATAGTAATCCGTTCAGGTCCAGTTGATACAAAACGGCTTCCATTTGGCAATAATAGATGAGTACCCATTGGTACATTTTCCCGAATTACTACACTGTTCCTATCTGTATAATAAGGAATAATTATTGTTGGTGGTTCAGGTGGTGGAGGAAGATAATTTTCTGCCCATCCATTTTGAGACTGTAAACTTAATTCTGTAAGAAGAAAATGGAAATTTAAAAAAAAAAATTACAAAAAAAATTACACAGAAAAAAATTCGGGGTTGATCACTCGATATTTGAATGTACACCAGATTTCAAAAGATTTTAAATGTTCTTGGAGATTTAAAAAGGAAACAATTTTATCATAACATTTAATCTAAAGCACTTTTCATATATGGTCCAAATTTTGAGGGACTTTTCTAATTTTTCTAATAATGATATTATAATCTTGTATTAAACTTACGAATGGAATTAAAGATAACCATAAAGGTGACGAGTAGAGTGCCAATAATGATCTTCATTTTTTCGAAATCTGAAAACTGACTTCTGAGTTTTTATGACTGATGAACCAGAATATATTCACTGTTTTGTACACTAACCAAGAATAGATAAATACATCATTACATTTAAGTACACAATATGAATTTAATACCTTGTAAATCCTCATATAACAATAAAATTCTTTAATTCATATATTACGCGTCACCTTGAGACATGGTGATATGATTTATCAACATCTAGTGATGAATTCAAACGAGATTTGAAAAGAAAAAATGAAACTGAAGTTCACAATGTTTCTTTTAATCTATAACTATATGACTTTACATAATATTTATTTTACAGAAAACGTTTGTCTGCGACCATGGTCTTTTGAACGTGTGCCAAATAAGATGATCCGAAGTCTTGACAATGCCCTAATCTATACCTCGACTAAGGAAGCGTGTCTGGCAGCTTGTTTGAATGAACATCGATTCACCTGTCGTTCTGTTGAATATAATTACGTCACCCTTCAATGTCACCTAAGCGATTCTGACCGAAGAACTAGTGGCCAGTTTATACAATTCGTAGATGCCCAGGGAGTCGACTATTTCGAAAATCTTTGTCTCAAAGGTAGCTAATCTTCCAGAACTAAAAAATTATGCAATAAAGTCACGAGAGCAAATATTAACTGGAATACTAACTGATGAATTGTTATTTATTACAGGAAAAGAAGCTTGTAAAACGAAAAGGAAGTTCATGGTGCCCAGAATTGGGGTGAGCGAAGACAAGATTGCACAGTATGCTGGGCTTCATTATTACACGGACAAAGAGCTTCAGGTTCAAAATGAGTCAGCATGCAAACTGGCCTGCGAGATCGAGAACGAATTTCTTTGCAGGTCCTATCTGTACCGTGGCCCCCCTCTGGGCACTGCTTACAATTGCCAACTTTTCCATCTGGACCACTGGACACTTCCTGATGGACCTAACGCCTACCTGAACGCTGAGAGGCCTCTGATCGATAATGGAGAAAGAATCGGCTCATACTTTGAAAATATGTGCGAAAGTAGGTGCACAATCTTATTTATTGTAGATAAATGTCTTTTGACAAGAATTTTTATTCACTTTGTTCGTCTTTTTCAGAGGGTCCCACTGAACCTATGCCAGATAACTCCACTACATCTTCAGAAGGCACCAAGTTTGTACCTTCAGAGAAGGAAAACTGTGATAAGACTGGAACTTGCTATGATGGTAAGGACATTGAATGTTCGTAAAGAAACGTCCTGGAAAGTTTTAGTATATTAATTATCAACAGACCAAGAATCTCGAAATTTCTTTAAATATTAAATTAATATTTTCAGTGTCCGTGGATTGCAAAGATACACGAATCGCGGTTCAAGTGAAGACAAATAAGCCATTCAATGGACGCATCTACGCTTTGGGACGTTCGGAAACTTGCAACAACGACATCATCAACAGTGACCTGTTCAGACTTGACTTGACCATGAGTGGACAGGATTGCAATACGCAAAGCGTGGTAGGTATCCTCGCAAATAAGGATATCGCTTCTTCCCAACTCAACTTCCATTTATCACCAACGCAATTCTTAACAAGAACATCAAATGAATAATTTGTTCATTAAGAAATCTCTTAACACATCATGGATGCTGCTTCGAGCTTTGAAATATTTATGAATTTCAGATAAACTGAAGAGAAAATAGTAAGAATCTTGTATCTTCTCTCGGTGCATATGAAATTTTAATTCAGAGGAAGACTTATGTAAATATTTAACATAACTACTGCTTAATGCACACTGCACAACTATTAATTATAAGTTTATCATCATATAGGTTCACAGCTTCATACATTCAGAAAAATAACTCCTCGTCATTCAAGTTGAATCTCTCTCTGAAATATTAAACAATCCTCGGGGTAGAAAAGTTATTTTTCTGACTGTCCTCACGGTGACTGTTGGTTAAAAATTTCGCATTTTTAAGCTGCCTGTTGACCTGCAGCGTGACGGTTTTCAGACTGGAATTTATTCTAACACAGTTGTGTTACAACACCACTCTGTGGTAATGACCAAAGCCGACAAGATCTACAAGGTCAAGTGCACTTATGATATGTCTTCCAAGAACATCACCTTCGGGATGATGCCCATTAGAGATCCAGACATGATCAGCATCACGAGCGCACCTGAAGCACCACCTCCAAGGATCAGGATTCTGGACAGCAGGACGCGAGAGGTCGAGACTGTTCGTATTGGAGACAAGCTCACTTTCAGAATCGAAATCCCAGAAGACAGTGAGTCAACATTTTATTGCGGTTTATTTATTATATAAATAATGATTCATTTCTCTAATATCTTGACTCTTTTTTAAACATTAGCTCCTTATGGAATTTTCGCCCGTAGTTGTGTTGCTATGGCTAAAGACTCAAAGAGCACTTTCCAAATCATCGACGATGAAGGGTGAGTCATTTTCGTCAAATCCTGAATTTCGAATGAAGAGAATAAAATAAAAGAAGAACGATTTTTAAGGATAAAGACATACTGAAATTAACATTTTTCAGATGTCCCTTGGATCCTTCAATTTTCCCGAGCTTCACACCCGACGGAAACGCTTTACAATCTGTCTACGAGGCATTTAGGTTTACTGAATCTTACGGTGTAATTTTCCAGTGCAATGTAAAGTACTGTCTCGGACCGTGTGAACCGGTAAGAAACAAAAATTTGTTTTTTGCCACTAAATACTGGATAAAAATACGATTTCTTTTCGGAAAAAGTAATAACAAAATATCTAATCTTTTGAATGAAGATGATAAGATAATCTTCTTGGTATGGTGTTATTTAAGTCATTGACCTTTTGTTTATAATCTCATTATCATTTTTTGCATTGACTCTAAAGTACGCAATTTAAATTACAATTCCACATTATAATGCCCAGACATCGATAATAATAAATTATTGGTCGTTACTTAACCGATGAACGGACAAATAAATTTTTTAAATCCATAACTGGATAGAGTCGATGTCTGTCTATTCATGATAATAAAGATGGGCGTAAGAAATGATTGGACAAATTATCGCTCGGATTACACTGTCAAATTGATTCTGATTTCGAAATGTCGACAAGTAATCAGTCTCGATATTCTCAATACTAAACTTGTATCACTATATTAACTCTGATGAAATATTCAATTATTTTAACAGCAAAATATCTCTTCAAATTAAAAATCAACTTTTTTCAGAGATCGAAATATTTATAAACTATTTAATTTCTCTTGCTTTTTTTTCTCCCATCTCATTAAAATGATTTCATTGTGTTTCTGTCGCGAATAACTATCTACATTTAACAATTTTACAGGCTGTGTGTGAATGGGGTCGTGAATCTGTCGAGTCTTGGGGCAAAAGACGTAGAAGAAATGTCGCGAATACCACAGAAGAAAAATCAGAGGACATGACTCTGTCTCAGGAAATTCTAGTTCTGGACTTTGGTGATGAGAAACAGACTGACTTCTTGAAGAATGACGCCAGCATAGACTTCAACGAACTCGGTAAGTTTATATTTAAACATTCTTTTTAAACACCTTTTTAAACTCATTTCAAAAAAAATTTACAACAAAATAGTTTAATTTTCAACCAAAAACAGTTGATTTCTCATCCAAGAAAGAAATATCTTCAACGAAATAATTTAATTCTCAATCAAAAATATTTGAATTGATTCAATCTGCATTTAAGTAAAAAAAAAAAGACTGTGAAGCTTGCCTAAGGCTTCGAATAAAAAACTAACTTTTTTTCTGTTTTTATTTCAAGACAAAACCATAACAATTGAGAGACCATGTCCGACGGCCGGTTCTTTATTAGCGATGCGAGTGACCTGTGCTCTTCTAGTTCTCATCTATATCTCAACGCTCTTCTGTTATTACATGAAGAAATGGCTAACGCCGCGCAAGATGATGCCTTAAGAATATATTTTTGGGACTTTAGAACTTGTGCAAAAGAAAGCGAGAACTGTGTGCGAGAGAGTTGAATGAAACTCCTTAGAGAGAAAGAGAAGGGGAGCGGAAAAGCTTAGATGCAAAAACGTATAATATAAATTCATATTTCATACGCATTCATACACAAAACATACGAAAAACCACGCGAGCTCGCCATCAAGTGACGACGCGTGATTATCCTAAGATCATCAAACAGCAGGAAAAAAACGTCAATAATTTATTGACGTCACATCTATTTAAGAACACTTCAAATAAACATTCCCTAACACCTTCATTATCCTTCGGCTACTTTTGAACGTGTTGCAAAGAAACCTATATACTACTACTCAGGGATCCGATCGAAGAATTGTGAAAAAATCGATTCCTTCGACACTCAAACAATGAAAAATTTTTGTGAAACCATCTTCGGATAGGATAACGTTCCGCCCCTGATTTAATTATGGATCGACTTGTAACTCGCATCAAGACTAGCGGTATTTAAAAGTTCACGCTTGACTAACGTCTCTAACGATAAAACTAGTTAAGCTACTTTAGAGTCTAAGATTTAAGCGACAACTAGACTAAACGAAAACATCTTTGTAAGACCAGAGCTGGGCTACCACTCCCAGAAATACTCGAAATACGAAATTTAATTTTAAATTATAAATTGCATTTGAGTTGTCACTGGCAAAATATTCGTTTTTATAATTTATAGCTTAGCAAGTTAATTTTCTCAAGCTATTCCATTGAATAGTTTATAAAGCTTCTAGAATAAAATTGTGCAATACAAAAATGCGAAGGGACACGCACAAATGAGTTTCTAATTCCAGATGAGGAATAAAACTTTAGTGAGAAAGAATGAGAGTGTGATTGTGGATCTTTGTGCAGGTGTGTGTGTGTGATTTTTCACTTTTGAGTGATTAAGTAATTTTCAATTTTAACTCAATATCCATACTTTGCATTAGCATTTATTTAAACTTTTACTGTTACGGTAGTGTCCTTTAATTTAAGGAACTTCTTCAATGTCATAAACTATAAAGTAATCAAAGTACTCATTAATTTAAAAGTTTTTAATTTATTATTAACGATAAATTAAAAATTCTTCAAATTTTTAATCGGTAGATTCAAGCCCAGCTCTGAATTCCACTTTCGCGACGATTCGTTAATTATTATTGTAAATTTCGAAGAAAAATTTTGCCAAATCTCACGAAGCAAAAAGTCACATTGTAACTAAGTCGGTATTTATTTTATTTTGTATTATTAATGTTATTGTCGTATTACTTTTTTGGCACTTAGATTTAGAATTTTAGACAAATGAAATTTGACCAAGGGTGAATTTCTAAATTTCAAATTTTCTCAACGAATTTTGCGAGGATTTTAACCAAAGGTGAAGTACAGAAGAAAGACGATCGTCGCGAAAACGAAACTCGACGTAGTTTCGAAAATTCTTTAATGTACGAATGTCCGATTAATTTGAGCATCGTCTGTACTTTTTGAGTACAATGTTTAGAGGAGTTTTTGATACTCCAGTACCGCCAAGTGTACTTATTTCCTCAGACTGTGAATCACGACATATCCTCTACTTCATAATGCCAATATCACTATTCGCACAAAGATCAAAAGGATTTCTTTTTTTTTTTTAAAAACTTAATTTTTACTTTACATATAAAAGAAATGAATGTAACCAGCATGAATTTAATTTTTGACCGATTTACAAAAAAGGTCCTCTGATTTGAAAATTTCAATAAAAATGTCTTTTTTTTCCTTTTGATCTTGTTTGACTTGTCATCTCAGAAGTCTCTACATGATGATGCGATGCCAGTGAAGTATGAACTCTCTAGATATTGTAGAAAATTTTTTTCATGAGATTATATAGACTGTAAGACAAAGTTTTCTACAAAATGAGGGAAAACAAATTTAAGAGCTGGGAAACAAGCGTTTGTAATAGCCAAGTGGAAAAGAACATATGACTTTCGGCTAACAATGTTTATTTCGCCGGCAGAGGGGAAAGGGCAATCGATTCGCAAAATTAGATTAGATATCGTATAATTCGTACATTGTACACGTACTTTATATAGCGTTGAATTGAAAATCGACCCTCGTATGGTCGAAAATTAAATGAAGAGCAAAATGGAAAAATGTATATAATACGGCGTAAACACACATACATCAAGTATCTTATATGTATTTGTACTCTATTTATATACACGTCTGTTTTAATAATTAAATGAGATCAATTCTGATAACTTTCGTTGGATCATTTTCTATTACCATACATTACGATAGCAAAGTAACAGCAAATAAACTACATAGTTGTAACCACGTGTGACGTATGTATTAATCATTCTACAAAAATTTCTAGCGAAACGCGTTTGTATGGCTGAATCATAATCCCAAACAATTGGTCATGAATAAAATTCCTAAAACGCTTTTAAGAAATATTATTCCACATTTTGTGAATTCTTCCCAATATTTTCCCAAGATTAGGAAAATTTTCTAAATTCTCTTGAATGAGAGTCAGATTTGCATTTCGTGATAGTCATTTATAAATTTAGAAATTCAGAACCTTTGAGACAAATAACTTACATAGAAAATCAAAATTTTTTTGGAAAATTTCCTCAAATTTAGGAAATTGAACAAAACTTATACTTTTTTTTAGAGAATTTTTCTAAATCTTTTGGTGGCTTATTTAAAAAATTAGGGAATATCCCTCAACTCTTCGTGAATTAAAATAAATATTGAGAATAGTCCCAAAAAATTTTTTCGGAAACTTTCGCTAACAATCTTGGGGAAACTTCACAAAATTTGTAGATACATAATATTCCCTAAAATCGTTTTGGGAAAAATTTCCTAAAAATTTTTCACAGTATACCAGCACAAAATAATGCTCTCAAACAGGGGAAGTAGAGTGAACAGAGAAAAGACAGTGAAGCCCGAAATAGTTATTTATAAAATAAGCTAAATCACAAGAAGCTCAAATTGAAATTATCAGGTATTGGCTCACGTGTGAATTGATTCTCGAAAAAAGTGAATATGTACTTCGAAACTTATGTTCATACCCGTTTGCAAATAAGCTCAGCTGTATGTCAGATGTTGTTTACATCTGTAAGCATGCAATCAAAAACTCGTGATTGGCTCACTGCCAGTGACCATCTGCACGTATACAATTAATTGATATGAAGCAATGAGTTATAAATTCTTAAATTCCAAGATTGACATTAATCTTGGCAGTTACTACCGACATAAATAATTGCAATCACAATATATTTCCTATAATTCTCTTAAAAATTCACTTTGAAGCAAATTTCCTTCTTTTTTTTTTATAATTGATGATGATAAAGCGATGAAGACATTTTCCTGAGAAAAAATCAAACGTCTTCATCTTGAGACTTTAGTCATAATTTTCAGTGACGCACAAAAATTATGATATATGTATTTCTCAAGTCATGCAGTCGATAAAGTGGAACTCGACATATCGTTGCCTTCTAACGACGTCAATGTTATCGATTACCCCTTTTCGTCGACCGAAACCACACGAAAAGAAACGGCATGCTGTCAAGCAAACTTCTTTAATGGAGGAAATGGAGAAAATGAAAAGTGCCAGAACTCAAAAATCTATCATCATCCGGTCATGCTACGCCGAGTGTATACACATGGCAGCCACGATACGCCTTCACTATTGATAAGATAAGGTACGCCTATGTGCGTAATGCTTCCTATGTGTTTTTTATGCATGCACGTGAACGTGATGTACGAATTTTATATATTTACTTTGCACATATGTAAATACATATTGCAATCTTCATCGTTTTCGTATATACGATAGATTGCATTCTCCTCAAGTGAAAAATTGTCCCTCTTTTTCAAAACCCATCCTCGCCAGACTTGCAATCGCTCAAAAAATGATTTACCACTTCACTGTAAATCTATTCAGGTAACCAGGTATGCATGAGTAGGCGCCGCGTCGCACAAGCGCCCACAAAGCCAAGCTAAGTATTTCTGTATTTAACGTGGGCTAACGCGTGGGATGAAATGTAGCAAGTTTAACCTTATAATACGTGTTCCTCAAGAATATGAGATTTTAAATTTATGTGTTCAGACGCTATTTAATTTTTTTGCAAAGCGAATTGATATAACAATCTTTGGATCGGCAAAAAAGTTTTTTTTTTAAAATTGGAAATCCCCAAAGGTGGTTTTCTGGCAATAAAAATTAAAAAATATGCAGAGATGTATATATATGTATATATATACATCTGGTGATTAAAAAACGGAGTTATATACGTAAGAACAGTAAATATGCGTCATTATTATCACAAGGCTACGGCTCGCGATAAAAAGTAAGAACTCCTGACTCAAGAAATATAATATCATATTGAATCAGGAATGGAAAAATAATAGTGTCCCACTTTTCGAAAGGAAAAGTTACATATTTCGAAATTTTTCTAGTTCTCCCACTGCACCCTTTTCTTCTACGGACCTGTTGAGGCCTTTAGGCTTTTAGGGGACGGTTATACACACAAACACACATACATATAAATAAACCCTCCCACAGAGAGTCTACAGTGTAGAGACTGTAGAGTGTAGATTTCTATAGTGTAGAATGTGGATTAAAAGAAACTGTAAAGAAAAGGTTTGGATAGAAGTGCACGTGTGACGCTCTCCCACTTAGCTTGATGCATAAATGCAAAACAGTGATTTTAGCGAGAGCAAGTTTTTTTCCTTGCTGATTTGAATGGAAATATACAAGGGATTGTCGGCCTGTCAGCAACAGTATAAACAGTAGACAAACTACATATTAGACACAATGAGAGTGATCTTTCAAAGAGGGATATGAAGCGATTTATTATTAGTACGAGATAATAATTCTTTCGTCAGTCATCACTTTATGATAAGTGGGTGGAAGGTTAAGAACTCATAAAGGCACAAAGTATTCGCCAGTTTCGTTATAAGAGCAAAGAGCAACTGGTTAGACACTTTCATTCTAAGTGTTGCTTATAAAAATAATTTATGAAGTAATTGCACAAGAGTATAATAACGGGAAGCATGTTTAAGTTTTATTTAAATAAATCACGTCATCAATTGGCACTGCCACTCGGTTTCTTTCAGTGGAAAGATTATGTATACTGTTCCTTTTTGATGCCACGCAGTCTCGTATTTTAATTTTATGCCTGCATGAATAGTTCTGAATGTTCAAATCAACGAATTTTTGTATTGATTGTATTTTAAACTAGAAACGGCTTTAAAATATTAATGCATTTGCACAATATCCTTGGATAAAATAGAATTGGGAAAAAATATTTCGTTCATTTGAACATTCAAAACTGCTGTGGTACATTTAATTTTTGCAAAAGAATTTGTAAAGATTTTCTGGAATTTTACTAAATGCCAGTGAATTTAAAGGGACATATTTCCAGAAATTTCAAAGAATTGCAGAAAGGATTTCAAAATTTCAAAAAATACTGAATTTTAAGAGATTTGATGGACTTTATAGATTGAAATGCATTTTAAGGGATTTCTAAGAATTCCAAGGGATTTTGTGAAGGATTTCAAGAAATTTTGAAAGATTTTTCGGGGTCTCAAAGTATTGCACTAAATGTGTATTTCAAGGAATTTAAAAATATTTCACAGGATTTCAAAGAATTTCCCTAAATCGAAAGACGTCTTTAATAGATTTTGAAAGAATCCAATGGATTTTAAAGAATTTCAAGAGATTTCATGGGGTTTTGAAGAATTAAACGGAGTTTTAAGGAATTTGAAAAGGTTTTCTCTGAATTTCAATGGATTGCACTGAATTATTTATAGAGAGAATCCAATGAATTTCAAGAGATTTCATCTCGGATGTCATGCGCAGTTTTAAAGTACTTTTAAGTTTAAGTTTTAAAGTAATTTTAAGAAATTTTGAAATATTTCTCTGGATTTCTCGGGAATCCAATGGATTGCCCTGAATATTACAGTATTTCAAAGAATTAAAAAAAGATTTCAAAAAATTACCCTAAATTCTGAGAATTTCAAAGAATTTCAAGAGATTTGATGCAGTTTTAAAAGATTGCACTTAATTTTAAGGAACCTCAAAAGATTTCTCTAGATTTCCAAAGGATTTCAAAAATTAAAAACCAGTGTGTCAGTGTAACACATTTTGCTTGTGTATCGTGTACCGCATCCAAATCGGCCCTGTATCTTTCATTCTCTACTACAGAATCAGACAAGTATGCTTTAGATAAGGGCTGTTCAAACAATAAGAGTGTAGTTTGTAGTACGTAGTACGAGGTAGGTATAAAAGAAAAAGGTTCCATTTCCTGTGTATACTGCATATATACAATTTCAATTACGTTGCATATATACAGCATACGCATGTATGCAGTGAAGCGAGATACAAGAAGGCGAGAGGAAGAGAGACGGAATAGCCGACATCATTTGGGCGCCAAGAAGTCTGGCTCTGGTTACGCGACCATTTGGGGCGCCAAGCTGTAGGGGGGCAGAGGGGTTTGCCCTGGTGGTGGTGAGGGGCAAGAAATGAGCGGTGGAATCGCATCGAAGGGGCCCCGCATACCACATTCCAGCGGGACGCGGGTTTTCAAACATGGCTACCCGCGTGAATGTAGGTCCTCGACCGATCCTATATAATACACAGCGCCGTGCCGAGCCTTCCACTTGTTCCCCTCACCACCCTTCGTTCTTCGAACCGATTCTATATGTGCCCCTTCTCCATGACTCCAGTCCCCCTATCACCCCCTGCCCCCCTAACTCTCGACCACACTCAAACCCGGACGGCCAAGCCGACGAGGCGACACCCTGTCTGGGGAACGAGCTGTGTTGCCACGTTGCGCCTACCTTCGGCCCAAGGACAAATCCGATCGTGCCAGCCGCTGTGGCGCGGTGACTGTTAGCTATGAAAGCTATACACTATACATAAACGGCACAAAACATGATTTTCATTGAGTTTCCAAGTTAGATTATAAAATTAACTGGTCCCTACCTAGCGGACACTCGGACCCTTGGACTTAGACCTCTAGTCAGCCTCTAATTAGAGAAATACAACTTTTACCGGATTTGAATTAAAAAGTCGAAAGATTTTTTCTGTAGGTATATATCTGTAAGTCAGAGATTCGTAATTAAAGAGGATTGCGACGTGGCGTGATCAGGAATGCCATACGCAGGCTAGAGATGCGGGACTTAGATAACGATCAGATTCCTAAATGATGACTCAAGCGCTTCGAGGTTAGCGAAGCAGGTGTGAGGAGAGCGTTGATTCCGAGGTTGATTCAAAGAATCGGTTCCCATTTGTGAAGAGAGAGGCAAGAAAATGATTGAATATTTTGAGAGGTGCAGGTTCGATACTTAGGTTTAAGACTTCGGCGGCGAATCTCTGTTTCCACAGGGTAAGTAGTGGAAATTTACGAGATTCTACCTCTTCTCTTTGTCGGTGTACCGCAGTTTGCGTCATGCCTTCAAGCTCTGTGCGTCCCTGCCTACGTGCAGAGACTTGGCAACCACGCGAGAAGCTAAACATATTAACTGTCGGCTCACGCCACAAAAACAACATACGCGCATATGCGAGAACCTCTCTTGGTACAGGCTTCAAAATCTCATTCAAAATGACTATCATCTCAGCATAGAAACATCGGATGCAAGAGTCTGAGTAAAAATATCAGCCAAGCCTAACGGTAGGTTAGGGCCGGTATTTTTCATTTTGATTTATAGATGAATAGGACAAGTGATCCTCAAGCCCTTTAAAATCTCGAGTGCTGTCTTACAAAGAATGGCATAGTCTAGGTCTAGGTTTTTGATAATTTTAGCAAAAAAATATTTATTATTGCGAGCGTCAAGTTGAGGAATCTAAATTTGCTCTTCTGATAATTACCACATGCTCTTAAGGTTTCGAATATTGTTCTTAGAAATAACATCAAAAGCCTTAAATTATTCCATGCGTCCAATCACAAGATTTTTGTAAGATTGTAGATTGCAGTAAATTTCAAAAAATGTACACTCAGAAAAAAGTTTGTTTGAATCAAACAAACGTTTGATATTTTTTCTTTGATATATTTTTTTCTCTTTTTTTTTCTTTGACCATATATCAATGATACGTTTGTTTGATTCAAACAAACTTTTTTCTGAGTGTAATGGAACCCTTGTGAAAAAATATTATAGGAAAAACAGTATTATAATGATTTTACTATGTAATTTTTACGCGATTATATAGAAAATTCATTGTAGGAAAATCATCAGTATTTTAATATTATTTATTTATTTAATCGAAAATAATTGTAGGAAACTAGTTATAGAAAAATCATCATATAAAAATAATTATAGGCAGAACATTAAAGGAAAATTATTATAGAAACAAAATTAAGAGAGAAATGGATCTCTGAATAAAATCAATTTTTCACTGACAAAAAGTGAAATCACAATCTCACTGATTCAAATTTAGAGGCAATGCTTTTGTCGCGATTATAGGGAAATTATTATAAAAGAATAATTATAGGAAAATAATAATAGAAAAATTATCAATATTTTAATATTATTTATTTCTATAATTATTTTCCCATAATCGACAAAAAAAATTGTAGGAAAGACATTATAAGTCTATAGTGATTTTCTTGGAATATTTTTTCCTAAGAAAATATCAAATAACTGAAAGATTTTAAATTAATTAACCATATTTCATATAAGATTTTGAAGAATGGTGGTGGATTTCCAAACCAGATAAAAAGGTGTGGATTAAAATGACGAATTAAAATGATTCTGAAAATGGACATTGCATGGGATACAAAAGCATTTTAAACTTGACACAGTTGTAGAATTATTTGGTATTGCTTTGTGTTCACTTTGAGTCGAAAGGAATTAGTTTTAATGAAAATGTTGACACTTCACAGAAAGAATTAAATTGACCTCAACTTTCAAGAATTAATTAACAGAATTAAATTGACTTAATTTTCTATATTTAAAAAATTAAAATTTGCACAAGGTTCAATCAGGTTCAATTAATTAAAATGTAAATTGGTATAGAAAACGACATTTTGTTTTGGATTCAAAGTGTTGCCAATCTGACCAAATCTGAAATCAATTCAATTCATTTCATGCGGAATTTAAAAACATTTTTAAGTTTCCTGGGTCAAAATTGAATCTATATCAGTCTTTCACTCGTTCCAAGTTCCACCTCCCTATATATGATTCAACAAATCAAGACCACCCTGTAGCCAATGCAGCATGTTATTCCGGAGCAATAAGGCTCATTGGAACTAAACTAAAATCATTGAATAAAACAAGTTATTTTACACTCGATTCATATTATTGCACGTAATATTGCATAAATATCAAGGTTATTTGAGAGTGTACAAGAAACATAATGATTAATAATGTCCAGTTTGTGAACCTGTTCTCATAATGGGATTCGACCCCTTACGATTATCAGTGCTCGTTGGAGCATAGGCTATATGCAGACAGTCTGTCTATAAGGCAGACAGTCGAGCTGAAGCAGACAACATGGCGCCGGCGTGACGTTTCCCGCGCGCGTCATTAACGGAAGTGAGGCCACAAAATGGCGGAGTTTTATCGCGTTCAAGTGTGAAAGAGAGGGGAGGGCGCCTACGCCCGCGGTAGGCGAGCAGGGTGAGAGCACAAGAGAGTGAGAGAGAGAGAGGAAAAAAAAGGGGCTGAGCGAGAGACAAACTACAAGAAGAGAGAAGTTGGCAGAGTTTAGGGGGGAGAGAGGGAGATGGAATGAGCAAGAGTCAGTGGAATAGTAGGAGACAGAGTTGTGGAGACTCAAGCCTACAATTCTACAAGCGAGAGGCGAATAGGGGGGGAAAGACCGTTTTAGTGGGAAGCAGCCGCAGTCGACTTGGTAGAGGGGATGAAAATTAGTTACGGCATCTACCAAGACCTAAAAGGAACTCCGTGCGCCGTCCGGCCAGGCCAGTGGCCACTTCGTGCAATGTTACGCGTTAAGGTATCGACAGTGCCTCTGTTTCCAAGTTTGTTCTCATTGTGACGGGTTTAGTGTTTCAAAATTGAGTGCGTGAAAACATTATGGCCCATGGAGTGAGCGAAATACTCAGTGATAAGAGTTCTGTGAAAATGGTAATGGTAAAGCAACAACAGCAGCAGCAGCAACAGCAAAGCCAACATCCGCGACAAAACGTTAGAAAAACAGTGGGTGTGATGGGTAGTCGTAGAATATTTCCGGCAGTCTTCAAGCTGAAAGTGCTTTATTCCTACAGGCACGACATAGACTGTCGGGGAAATCAGCGTGCAACTGCGAGAAAATATGGAATTCATAGAAGACAGATTCAAAAGTGGTTACAGTGTGAACAAACTCTACGAATAAATTGTGCGGATTTGGATGGAAGTGTGGGTTCATCAGCGACAGGAAATTCAGGTGGAATTTCAAAATCTGAGGGACCTGTCATGGAAAACACGGCGCCCTGCGTTTCTCCAGCATCGCCGGCCTTGAACCTCAGTCTCGCCAGACTGCATGGCGACGAGTTGGCTGTTCAACAGGGGCCCCCACCTCCACATCCACCCTCTCGTAATTCACCCTCTTCGACAGAGTACGGATTTCACGCGGCCCTCCCTTTGCGTGTTACGCCGGTCGGGTACACGGATTATCCTAACCAGGATCAACATCACCCTCGAGAGAAGCTCGATGAGAAAATTCATCTCCAGAATGTGCATAAATATTCAGGCGATCGTGTCGAACCAGAGAGAAAATACTATGCTCCAAACCCCGAGAGCTACGAGCTGGATGCTTCTGCTGGGTTTAGTAATAGAGGCGAGGTGAAGTTGTATCAACCGCTGGCGGCCTACAACAACTCGCCCCAGGATCATCGATATGACAGCAACGACGTGAACGCAACCAATGATCACCATTTACATAATTCGCAACATCGACATCCTCATCATCGGAATTACGGAGACATGGATTGGCCTGGGGATGGTAGACCTGCTGGTACGATGCTGTACGCACCGGCAGAGATAAAGGCAGAACGCCCAGACTCAACGGCGACGCCAGGGCTGTACGAGATACCAGGATCGCCCAGTGCTTCGAGGGTCTCCCTCTCGTCTTCACATCAGACCACCGTCACTACCACCAACGAGCCGACCGCTCACTTTGAACCAACACGACAAACGAGTCCACTATTCCACTCGCACATTCGTGAGCACTCACACCCTTGCCTGCCGGATTCCGAGAAGCCACGCCACCAGGAAAGAGAGAAAAGGGAGGCAAAGATAGAAGGCGAGCTAGAACTCAAGGTGGAAGTGGTGGAGGAGGAAGAGGGGGTGGTAGAAGAGAAACATGGGGAGGCGGAGATGCAAGAGTCGGTTGGCGAGGGAGAGGGTGTGCCGTGCGCAGACTATCAACGACCACCTGCTGCTTCATCCCTGACTAACTTGGAGTCGATCAGCCCTCTTCAAGAACGAGTGGAAGCCTATTCTGGACCTTCGAGTCCACAGGGTTCTGAAAGCTCTGACAGGTCCAGTAGTAGTTGTTCCGACAGTGAAATGGATCCTATGGATTACAGCTCCCAACAACAGAATGCACCTGGTGATCTCACTCGTCGAAGATCATTCTCTCTGCAATTTAAACTCGACGTTCTAGATGCGTTTCATCGTGACGTAGCTGTGGCTGGCAATCAAAGAGCCACTGCCAGAAAATTCGGCATAAATCGTCGCCAGGTACAGAAGTGGCTTCGCCAGAAGTCCGAAATTCGAAGAAGAATAGCGCTTCTAGGTGGCAATTCTCGCCAGCGATTAGGTCCTGTCCAGGATGCAGCTCTAGGAGAATCTCCAGTCGACCTCACGATGACCGGTGTGATCCCCAGGCATCCAGAAGCTGAATTTGATCAATCATCGTCAACTATTTACTGCTGTGACGCTACCGGATCTCCCCCCACGCAATCTTACTGCCAACCTGGATTGCTGGAATCTCCTGATGCGTCTCTTCGAACCTGCACCTTTTCCTGTTGCGTCGAGAGCACTTCTATGACGTCAGGCACATCCTGCTATCAAGATGTCAGCTTAAAAAGGCCTTGCCACGTGGAACCACAAGGAAGCTTTTACTGCTATTCCCCCAGAGAATCCGTAGAAGTGACCGCCTTACCGCTGAATCAGGAATTGATTTCCTCACAGCTGAAAGTACCATCTTGCACTCTATCCTGCTGCTACCAAGCCCTGCCTTCAGCGAAGAGAGTCTGTCTGGACACGGAAGAAAACTGCATCTCTTTCTGCCAGGAACAACCTCCACAAGACACGCCTTTGTGTCTTGTAAAACCGAAGAAAATATGCGAGCCTCCACTCCAAATTGAGCCTGTCACGAGTACAGTTCCAACACCTCCTGCACCAGTTATACCTTCCACACCCTCTTCGAAGAAAGATGCTATTCTCTTCAAGCCTTATCTGGACAATCCATTCAGCAAACCCACCGATGACTCAGGTTATCGTGGCCTTTCGCCAGTCAACAGCAATAACAATAACTGCCAGGGCATCTGCAATCTGAACGAGGACAGGGGACATGACTATGCCCTCGAACTCAGCCTGAGAGTACCAGTCTCTTGGAGAACGCAACACATCCCTTACTCCGACTTTCCTCAAGTCCGGAGTGCGTTCGTCAGGTATCCAGCAAATCCTCACTACACCTAGTCTAGACTTTGATAATAAACGATGCGATGTTCCAGTAGCTTCAATTTTTCAAGGAATAATCCTGAAGAGTAAAAATGCAATTGAAAATCCCAACTATCTCAAGAATGAAATATACTTCTTTCAGACTTTAAATGATATTTTTAATTGGATTTTTACCATTCAGATGGAAATATAGAAGAAATATCAAGACAAATTACAAAAATCCATCAGCCTTTTTGAACAAGTTATTCAAAATTTTAATTTTACTGAGTAATTGGAGTAAATGCAACAGAGTTTCAGTACATTGAATTGAATTCAGTAAAAATTAACAATATCACAATTTTCCGAATAAGTTTTCATTTTTCTATTTTTGACAAGGTTGAAATGAAGGCTGAAGATCGCCTTTTCCGTATACTGTAATAATTACTAAATTATAACAGAAACTGAGTTCAGCTGTCTGAATTGTCATTTGCTACGTAACTCTACACGAACACGTGACTATTTATTGTCAACGTTCATGGTCAAATATGACAATTTTGCATCGGCTGAATTATTTATATGACGAGTCTAGGGAAAATCACGAAATCATATTCAGAAGCACATAACTCAAAATTGCATAATTTATAAATTTTTCATAATTTCAAGATTGCAAAAATTTGTGCACTTCTGGGTAAGATCACGTGAAATTATTGAATTGCTCAAAGAATTGCTTCCATATGAACGAGTATGTATACGTCTCTAACAGAGTATTATAACAGACATTGTTTTTTGCATAACTTTCCTTTCTTTATCAGTAGATTTAGATGTAAATATGTAAATATACATATCTTTTTGAACGAATTATTTTAATGGTGTTGCTCGGATGGCGAAGCAATAATTGGGCTGAAGGTTCAGACGTCTAATCAGACGAATTTTTTTTTTATCAAAGATTTCTCATCAAAAAATAAAAATATTGTTTGCAAAAACAATTATTTTATATTACATATTTACAATAATATAATATTATTTTAATACAATATTATATTATTTACAATAATAAACCAATTATTGTAAATAAAACATTTTTTTTTGAGATTATTTGAAGAAAAAAAAAATCGTCTGAGTAGACGTCTGAAACTTCAATCCAATGAAGCAATGACAGGATTATAATTTTAAAAAAAGACTCGATACAATAAATATAGGTACATATATAAATAAATATATATATATATATATATATATATATATATATATATATATATATATGTACGTGGAATAATAAACTCGTGATAATGTTACCCTTTACCGAAAGTTCTTGGGTGGGCAATTTTAAAATACACCGACAAAATATTTTTGTAATAATTAGAGAGAATTGGTACAAACACTGCGAGAGTTGTCGGTAAAAATTGATTATAATTATAAAATATTGTAAAAAATGTCCTGTGATTGAAAAGAGATCTAATTGAGATGCAACGTCACTTGTCTCATCCTAACTTCTCGTGCCTTTTTATGAACCACTCAGGATATACATATATTTATGTATTAAAAATTAAACGCGACCGAATTAAGGAAAACATATTTATATGAGTATTTCACCAGTGACAGTCTTAACAAAACGGTGCTTCTACATGCGAGCTCACAATGCCTTTTGGCAATAGAATCCGAAATATAAATATTAAGAAACAGTCATCCATGTGCCTTAAAACATGTACACGAAAATTCATAAAAATAATTCTAAAAATAATTGTAAAAACTGCCTAAAAAGTGGGTTAATTTTTATTATTTAAAGAAGAGTTTAAAGAATTTTCTTGTACTTTTTGGTAACTTTTTACATGAAAATGAGACCGAGTTTTTGCAAAAGAGGAGAAGCATAATAATTTAATTAACTCTTGTAGGAAAAATTTTTAGTGAAGGACATTAAACTCTTCTCTTTCGCTGATAAGATTTAAAAAGTTGCGAAAGTATATAAAAATAGAACATACTAAATATGTCAGGCACTACAATTAAACTGTAGCGTAATCTTAAGCCATAATAAATTACATAATGCCATAAAATTTACATAATAATGTAGCGATGAATGACTGATGATGAAAGAGTGAACATTTTGAAAATGCGTTTACGCTGACGTTTTGATGCACTGCCCACCAGATTCTGTATAAATATATTAACGAGATATAAAGGCACATACGAGCAATATTTTTTAAGTGCATACGGCACATGTAGCGAGCTATTGGTCCTTATAAATATATAATGAAAAAAAAACATTTTATAGCATCTACATCTACATGTACAGTAGTGTATAAGAAGAGTATGAATTTATCAAATTTATATAAAAATATATGTATTTTAATATTCTTGGTTTATACAGACTCTGTACTGTAAAAATGATAAGAAATTACTTCGGAGACTCCAAAGATCGGACGTGCCTTAGAAGAATTTGAAGGAAGCATGTATTATACCATTCGGTTTGAATTTACGGTGATCAAACATATCGCGGAAAATTTTAACTTGTATTATCTTATTAAAGCATTTCCATTATATTTTAATAACGAAAGGATAAATTAAAAGACAGTACTTTAATATTTTTAGTTTTTTAAATAAAAAAATTAGCGGAAGACTGATAATGGAGTCTTTATTTAGTAATAGTTTATACTTTAGCTCTCTTATATGTGATTTATGAAAAATATTTTTGGGACTTACAAAAAAAAATGATCACCCTATTTTTCTCATTGAAATCATCTTGCCGAAAGGTAGTAACTTGTGTGATAATAAAAAAATATCTTTTATATGTGAAGAGGAGTCTCCGAAGGCGCGAAAATAAATTTAACACGTGTCACGGGGAAGATAAGTGAATAATTGAAATGTCATGTACATCGTGGTGGAGGCGCGCAGACATTTCGGCGCGCCCATAGAGAGAAAAAGAGAGAGAGAATACACACGTGCGTACGAGACATTTTTTTCATCAATGCATATCCGACCATTGTTATTTATCGGTGAGCAAAGTCGAGAAAGAGAAAAAGAGTGAGTGAGAATAATAAAGAGACAAAGAGAATGATATCAAATGTTGCGAGTGAAAGAATTGAGAAATGCTTTCGCCGAGAGACACGCTCAGAAAAGAAAAATTGTTGTATTAAATATTGTATTATATAAAAATAGGTATATTGAGATTAGAATTTTACTGAACCTGAGAGAAAATATAAAAGATTATTTTAAAATAACCTTCGAGTATTGTTCATATTCCTATCCTTAGTTTTAAGTTTAAAATTGCCTATTTTTATTCTTTTCTTGTCAAGTAACTAGTGTTCGACTACAGAAAAGTCTTATTTTTATTTTAACGAAGAAGCGAAATAATAATAATAATAATAAGCTTTCAAAAGTCTAGGTATCGTGTTTTACGATCAGAGCAAAGAATGAAATTTCTTGCTGTAAAAAGACTACAATAAATAAGCGAGATTTACGAACTCGCATAAAACAGGACGTATATGCGCATTGCGTATATACGGTAACGCACAGTAGTTGGTATTGTTTTCGTTATCACAAGCGATTGGCGAGCATATGACCCAAACAAAGCTTTTAAACTTTCTAGCCATGCAACAACGTCAATGTGGGTATAATATTAACCAGTTACACACAACGCACTTGCACGCAAGTGTATACAAGGTGTTTCCAAAATAAGAAATTAGAGTTCTCAGATCGTGAATGAAAATCCCTCCACTTTATCCTTTTGTACAAAAATAAGCAATAAAATTTCTCAAATATAATTTAGGAATATATTATAATTATATTACTTTTTAAATTGTTCTTTAATTATTTTTGAAAAATGTTCCAAATTATATTTGACAAATTGTTTTTTTTTTTTTCTTATAAAATCGTAAAATGGAAGGGGTAAGTTTAATCCACGATCTCAGAGTCAATTTTGGGTCAATTATGGGAATCAGTCAATAGCGAAATATTTATATTAAAAAACCTATAGAGAACGGAATTAATTATATTAAAATTCAACATCCGTTTATAAAAAAAAGCAGCGAATTTTCTAAAATACTTGTTTTCGAAATAAAGGTAAGTATTGTAAAAATTGACTATCGACAGTATTTTAATTTATTTAAGGGTCATTAAATAAATACGTGATAAGTTCTAAAGGTGGGGGGGGGGGTTTCTCTCTCGAAGTATTACATTCTGAGGAGCAATAGAAAAGGCATCAATGACCTCAGGGCTAGGCCGAGCGAGAAGGCGTCAACAAAATAAACAACCCAATTTCCAAGAACATAACCATATGTCAATTGATTCTAAGTCTAAATTTAATTTAGAGGCACTGAATCTTCTATTCATCTGAATGGAATCTTCTATTTTTACGGAATATTCCGTAGGAATAGTCAATTCCTTATTAATATAGACACTTTTGAGGCAATCAAGTGAAAGGGAATTTTTTAAAAACTCACCAACTTCCTCTCGTTCAGATTCTGCAATTACAAAAATTTCGATTAGTTAAAAATTCAAATTCAAATAAAATTAAATAGTTTTTCTAATAAAAAGAATACTTACTTGCATCTTGTATGCAAATTTCACGATGTTCACTGAACCTCGATCTCTGGATTATCCTTTTAATTGGCACTTGCACTAACACTAACACTTGCACTGTCACTAACACTTGCACTGTCAATAACACTTGTACTGACAATAAGAATTGCACTGATAGTAACACTTGCATTTCGACAATTTAATATTAAATAAATGTCTTTCGCGCAAGCTCTCCGATCGAGAGTCAAAACTATACTGAAAGATAAAGGACCTTAGGTTCAAAACTTTAGACAAGACACACTCGTCCACATCTCAAGGACAATTTCCCATTGTGGGATTAATAGTAAACAACGAATGAATATTCAAGGCCCCTTAAATTTCGATACGTGATAAATAAAGTAAACAAAGAAAGTAGACAAGATAAATTGTAAACACCATCCAATTAAGCAATTTGTAAAGATTTTCCAGAAAAATAAAATGTAACTTTTCTAGTAATTTTGACCCAACATTGAATAAAATACGATTTTTAAATATTTTTTTCCCTGATTTGAACTTGTAGTAAAAAAAAGACAAGAAAGATTTTATAGAGACAACTTGCATTATTTAAGAAAAACTAAGATTATATTGTAGTGGTGAAAATTTTAATTACAGACACCCAGTGTACAAGAAACTCATTTTGGAATTCTGAATACTATAACTGGATTGAACTTTTATCTAATCCGACGGCTCTTGAAACGATAAAACTACATAAATGCAACTTCATTTTGCACGCCAATCGCTCGTCGATCACCTGCAGGTATTTTCGCACGTGGTAAAATGACTGCGATAAAATAAGTACAAAAAGATCGCATTCTTTTGAAGGCAGGCTTACACCATAAATCAGTCTTGATAATATTGACCGATTCTTCTGATTTAACCACGCCTTCGTAATGAAAACTTGAATTGATTTTCAAATATTTTTTACACTGAACTAAGAGTATACAAATCATTTTCTTCTATATTATTCTTAAAGTCAGAAAATGTGTTTTTGTTGATTTCAGTAAAAACATAAAATAAGAACACGGCTTGCTTCATTATTTAAAATTTCCTAAACCAGACCTTATATTTATCAGAATTAAAAATATTTCGAATAAGACTTATTTCAAAATTTTCCAACAATCTACAAGTTTTTCCTCGATAAACAAAGAAACTTAAAGTTTGACATACAGGCCAACCTCGATAAGAGTAGCCTCGTTAAAGAGTTCGTTTCCCCTTCATTTCTCTTTGAGAATTGTAACGTCGTTGGTCAGAATATAACGCGTATTTGAACACATTTTCTAAACTTTATTCGGAATAAATTCACTTAAATGCCTTGAGATATTGCGTAACGCAGATAAAACAGTATTGACTGTAACATCTGAAAAGCAATCGCGCAGCTTTTTATTGCTTATGTGAAAAAAGCTGCGAAAGAACATTATTCGTCACAATAAAATATTTTGTAATCTCAAAGAGTATTACCAGTCAATAATTCCCTGCAGATTAGAAGCCGGAAATTAGGGATATTGACGACAATTTAAGTGTGATGACTAAAAGCTAAAAAGCCCTCGGTAGAAGTGGTCATTAATAATATGACGCTCCATTTTTATTGAGGACAGCATGTACGCGCTGAACGAACCTTGAATCGAAGCTTGACTGATGCAACGCGTCAATCAGAGCCAATGAATGTTGTCGCCTGGTGCAATGCGATTAGGAAGGATGCAACGACTTCAAGCAAACAAATCCCACCTAAATGGCACGATCACTTGCAACTTCCCTTCACATAAATATGAATTCATTTCAATTGGATTATATAACTGAGCCATAACAGTTTTTCTAGTTTCTTAAAAGTTACTATTAAAGAACCAATCACAAACTTTCTGTATCAGTAACGATTTTACATATAAAAGAATTTCAAAATATAAGGAATATTTTACAAAATTGTACTAGAACTGTTATGGATTTGTTACAAAACCCGTGTAACGTGGCTATTTTCAAAGATATAAGAATGTCCCTCTCTCTTTCAGTGTCATAAGAATAATTCTACTGAAAGAAAAAAACATACTAATTGACAAGATGGATGACTAACGACCTCAGTTGCTGATCTTCTCCCGGAAATTTAAAAGGAATACCAAAAAGTTCGTGGCCCAATGCCAAAGTAGCTTGACTTCTGGTTTTCCACCTAGTGCTAAGAGTAGCGAAGAGACAAAGGCTGCCTATCGTTAGTTATTCCCGTATTGCTTATCTGCTCTTCTGAATTCATGGATTCTGCGACCTTGCACCTGTAACCAATTACTCGAAATCTGGTAAGAAATCTAAATCTTGAGTTTAAAATGAATTTGTAACATTCAATTAGCCAAATTTAACACCTGTTTCTTTACTAATGACATATTTATCATATTCGGTAAACTAATATTATTATCACGTTATATGATAATAATATTTGAAACAAAAAGAAAAAATTTGCTTCACTAATTACTAAATTCTTGACTCTCAAATTAAAATCGAGAAGATAGGACGTCAATCTTGAATCATTTAGACTAGAGCTTTCTGAAAACGGAATGTAAAAAATGTTGATGGTAAGAATTAAGTCTGGGGGAAACGTAAACTCCAAGTGACCGTGAAACCAGTCTCGATCCCGTTTGATTTCTCGCAATGATCGCTGATTATAAGGACCATAGTCGTCTCATAGAAAGGACGAGCTATAATGATGAGAGACAGCGAGGAGGGAATCTTTAAAAAGAAAAGAATCGTAATTCTTGCCTTGAGGGTAAATCACGTTTGTGTGTTGCGAAAGGCCACACGGTGTATTTTTATCGAGCTTCTCGCATTCTCTCCCTTTCCCTCTTCCGTTTTGACGAGTCGCTCTCCGCGAAGGAGATTCGGAACGTTAATCCTCCTCGCCTGATAATTTTGCCAGTTCGTTGAGCAAAGGAATTTTTTTTCAGTTACGAAGGTCGAGATGGTCCGGTTGTGGGCTGATGACAATTTACAGGAGGTGCTCGCTATATTATATAAGCCACTGAAAAACCTTTCAAATCTATTCACTCAACGCCATCCGACCGTGTACTAATTTTATGCTTTTAGGTCTCTCCTCCCCTGTCATTAAAAACTGCATCTCCCTTTGACTACTTTTTACACTTAAATGTCAGCACGTTATGAACCACCTCAGGAAAAGATTGTGCTGACACAGGAGGAAGTTCACGAGAGGTACCAGGACGCTGCTTTCATCATTTTCAGAGTAATTCCCTTTTTCAATTAGTGCACCTTGAAATAAGAAAAATAAGTTACACATGGATAAATTATTTAAAAAAGAAACTGATATAAAGGCTCACTCGTCTCGTTACAGGAATACCAGAAGAAGCGGAAAGTGGTTAATTACTTAAGTTTCGGGAGTAGATGTAAAGTCATGGACATCAGTAGTTATAATGATAATACTGTGTCTAACAGTCGACCTGCCGGAACCGTAGAACGAAACAGACGAACGTTGACGTCACATATTTCAAGGATATACCACAAACCACGTGAAAACTGTACAATAAGTTGAAGGAGGAAACTAGATAGCGAAAACGTATTAGTAGTTAGACTTCTAATATAGGTTAATAATGAATTCACATTTAAATTCTGATTCGCAAAAATTTATTACAACAAAAGATCTGTGACGTAAAAAAATGAGTACCGTCTTTCTCGGGTCTCATTTTTCAGGTCAATAAAAAAGCAAGCAGCTGAATATCAAATATAGCTTTTTTTTAAGCTACGAGATTAAATTCAATACAAGTAATATATACTCTAGTCGAAACAAGTTTATGCTTCGTTAACTTAAATCAGTTTGTACATTGAGACGTGAAATACATCTATATACAAATTTTGGCGGAATAAGCGTAAATAAATTTTTTACTATGTACACTTGACCCGCGTAACTTCAGCGATTTAATAATTTAACACGCACACAGAGCTAATAATAATCTAAGTGAATAATCTGTCTTATCATTCTATGTATAATAAAAAGTATTTCTTATATTCACATACCCGCATTCATACCAACGAAATTTCACAAGCGGGAAATACTCTAGATGACTCACTGCAGCGTTCTATGATTGTGTTTGATCTTTCTCCATTTTATTTCGCATGTAGCGTTGGAGAGGCTGAAATTTTCTTTTTAACGCAAATAAATATTAGAAATAATATGAAAATGTAATAGGAGAATCGTAAAAAAATAAAATGATTTAACTTTTTCTTACTGCCAAATTGCACCTTATCCAGTGTAACTGTAAGAACGACCGGTCGACTATTGACACGTAAAATCGCTTCAAGTCTATTAGAATTAAATCACAGTTATGGCTGTGTTACGAAGACATTAAACACAAATGCAAAAAGTTATCTGGATAACTGAAGTGTTCCGAAAGCCAATGCAAGGGCGTCTCTAAAGGAGGCACAATTCCCTGTGTTCGAACACGAACTGAAAAAGAAAAAAAGGGAATAAGTTCTTTTGAATAAAATGAATAGAGGAATGTTAAACATGAAAAAATTGATTTGTTCCAAATTACAAAGACGTAAATGATCGCAAACCTTCTTCTTTGTCCGGAAAAACTTCATTCAGCAACTCCTTCAATGTCTTCCGTTGACCCTCTTCATTTAGAGGTTTCACCAATTTCTGAATATAACTTTCATCATTTAAATAGCAACGGAACGGTATATATTTGAAACCTTCATCACTAGTAGGTTCCATGAGTCGATGATTAACCGCCCAGAATTGATCGAACTTATCGTTAAGCAGTCCAAGCCAGAGTTGGTTGTGATCCTTCTTCTGCATATTGGACACCACTTGACCTCGATGCTTCAGGACGTCGGCTTCCTTTATACAGGAAAGAAAATATGCCTCCACAATTTCTCTAAAATATAAGATTTAATCGTGAGTTCAGAATTCTTATATCAACTTTTAAACATTTAGAAATATCTTCTATGTCTTCTAATGCATCTTCTAGTATATCTTTTAACCTTCTGTCATTATTTTTCAATTTTAGCTGGCATATTGATAATATTGTGGACAGTATTATTTAAGAAAATATATTAAATTATAAAAGTGATTAAAACTGCTGGTACTTGAGTTTCGCAACATGTTGGCAACGACCCGTAACAATTGTAAACATATTACGTTAAACAATATCAAATTACCATCGATTGTGCAATCACATTATTCAACACTGTGAAATTGTAATGTTTTGAAAAATCGTTTGCTTAGAATCGTTCTAGTTTTAATTCTTGAATAATTTAATTTTTGACGCGACGATTTAATTTTGTATGTATTATTCAAAGACACGATGTCCCATAAATGCATTTTTAACAAAACATAAATTAATAGTAAATACGCTACATAAAAGTAGAAATCAAACAAGCTCAAAAAATCTAAATAAAAAAATTTTAAACAAATAAGTTTCATACTTATTCTGACAATGCATTAGCACATTCTCTGGAAACTTGTCAAAATGTACGATTATATTCCAGGGTAATTGAATATCGTTCCCATATAAATCTAGAAGCACTCCTATGGGAAAATGCCACTTCAATGGTGTACCATTGAATTCAAGCCACATTTCATTTTCTTGTTGCTCCTGTTGGATGTGTCGCATAAAGTGTTTTCGTACCTACAGTTAAAAGAGATGGAATTTAGTGAAAGCACGTAATAAATTATTTATAGCCTGATATACGTACCTTATCGGTGCAAAGAGGAAAATAACTTAATCTAGGCACCATCAAATAAAATGGATCTGGTGCCTGAAGTTCAGAAACTTCTTCAGAGTTTAGTTGGAAGCAAACAGGAACTTTTCCTTCCCAAATTTCTCGTAACACTTCTCGATCATTCGCCATTGCACTATCTTTGATATTCGAGCACTTATTTAAACTAACAGAACATTTAAAAAGGCTACAACAAGCCAAACTAGCATGTTTGATGACAATACATCAAAAAGTGTTTAAGTTAAAGGTTATATTTTCTTCTAAATGTTCTAAATTCTTCGATCTGCTTCTCAAATGATAAACGCAATCTTTCTTTTATCGGTACACTGAAACATTGTTACCTAACGCTGGTAACATTGCTATACCGACAGTCGATAATCGAGAATTAAACTTTTGCTTCTTAGTAAAGTAGGAATCATATTTTATCATGATTTCAAAAATAATTCTTTTCATTTACTAAGTTTTATTATTTATGCATTAATAATACATAAATTATAGAAAAATATGCTTGCAGCACGAAATTTAAATTTTAATATTTCACATTCTTTTTAGGGGAATGTGGTAATTACTATAAGAGCAAATTTAGTCTCCTAAACTTATTTACGCTCGCAATAATAAATATTTTTTCTAAAAATAGGCAATTTTAATGTTAATTGTTGGAACCTTAAAATTTAGGGGCAACTTTGGGTGAGGGAAACTATGATGAGGTTCAGCTTTTTTCTAATTAGACTCATTAAGAACAGTTAAGAGTGATCAATTGGGGAACTTTTTTCTTAATGGTGGGGATTTATAACTTGGAATACATGCGTAACTCGTACGTCATATCGTCATATCTTATAATCTATTTTTAATTTTGTATCATTCTACTATAAAATTAAAATTGCGATAACGAACAAAAAATGTCAAATCTTCAAAGATTGATGATTATTTTATCGAATAATACTGACATTGCAGTACTAGTTTTCAAAATAGCAAAATTAATTTTAAAACTCTTTTTTTTTAAATATAATAATGAATTATTACTCCTTTCTGGTAAATCTAGAGTCAATGATTTGCTATCCACAACAATAACATATCCGATAAATACAAATTTAAAAAAGGAAATCATTCCTGTATAGTGAATTCGATGCAACAGCCATCAGTCCTTATCAGAGAAGTAATGTATGGTCGTAATGCGAAAGAGCTCATTATCAAAACGCTCTTTGATCTTTGAAAGTCCTCGACAAAAATTCTGCCTCTTCGACTCATAGATATAATCCACCCATCATTCAATCTAATATACCTATATACCTATGTTGCATTTGTAGGACACATCGTTTATCAGCATCATCAATTTTCATGGAATTCATATATCATTGTTAGAAACTTCTTGAAAATAACATTAATTTTCAACATTTTAAATTATATTCAGTACGTTTAGGATTCTTAATTTAACGATTGATTAAACAAACAAGTAGGAAAATTATAGCATTAATCAAATTCTTTAAATTTGAATCAGGTGGAGATTTCAAGAAATTTTAAAGAATTCAAAATATTTCAAGAGAGTTCAAGAGTTTTCAACGAATAACATAGGATTTCAAGTATTTTACAAGACTTCAAAGATTTTGAAAAAAATCGAAAGATTTCTAATGATTTAGACGGTTTTAACCAGATATTCTGGAAAGTGTAGATGAGGATTTCAAGAGTGGTTAACCCTTCCGCAATTTGCTGTGGCTTCCAGCGTAATCTCAGTGTTACAAAGTCTTACACAAATCAATTCAGCTATCACTTTCTTTTCTGGTCTCAACACAAACAATTAACACAAAGACGTCGAGACGTAATTTTCGAAAAATAAAGGTTTAATTTCTAATCTCTATTGTAAATAAGCGGTGTATCTTCAAATACGGGGTAAGCTGATTCGATTTCTTTTGGAAAGCCTAATCTCACGAGTTTAATTAATTAGCAAAAATGTCCTCTGAGTAGATAATCGAGAAAAGTCGACGACTCATTTATCAATTCTTGTAAAAACGAGATTAATCAAGAGGTGAGAGGGAGAGAGAAGGAAAGAGGAAGAGCAAAGAGGAGAGAAACACGTATTGGAAATGCACTCCGTCTAGCAACAGTGAAGTCTGTGAAGAAAAAGTCTAATTTATATCGTGACTTTAGACCTCGTAAAATGGTTCACTAGACATCTTTACATAAGCGAGATAAATAGATGTAGTGGATTGAAAATTTTTCAGAAGTACAAAATTCTAGACACAAATCTGTAGATTGTCTGATATCTGTCGATTATCTCAACAATTACAAGTCTTGCCTATTCTGAGAATTTTAAGAAGATTTTGACGACCTGATCAAGAATTAAAATTAATATCACACATAGAGATTCAAGAGATTTTACAAGATTTCCTAAAGAATTTCAAGGGATTTTGAATGATATTAACAAATTTCAAAGGATTTCAAGGCATTTCAAGTGATTTTAAGGAATTTTAAAAAATTCAAGAAAGTTTCGAGATTTTAAAGTAATTTGAAAACAAAAAATGTTTTTGGAGATGTTAAAAAAGTATTTAGAAAGAAAATTGCGTATAATTTTAAAAATAAAATACCATAAATTAAAAATGCCTCATAATTAAAATTGCAATGTGTCGGAAATTCTCTATCGCTCTTAGCAAAAGAAAATATTCACCCTACCTAAAAAATGACAATAAATTACAACACGTTTATCCTCCCCTATTACATATACACCTAGCAAACACTTCATTACCCTAAAACTCTAAAAGCGTGAAACTACACATTAAATACTCGTCACTTGCAGGTCGGAAACTTTTAATTTTTAAAAGCCAGTTAAACTGTCCAGTCTATAGAGTATAGAGTTATGAATATCTCCTAATATGAGCAAGGTGCTCATTTCCGGCCTGAGTGACCGGAACTTGATATCGCCCGGATTCTTTGGTGCATGATATACACTTGCTACACTGCGCTGCTCAACCAAATGTCATTTCACGCCTGGCAGAGCACGGAAACGGGCATTTACTCCAGATTTCGTTCATACATTAGTAGACTCCCCTCCTTCTCCCTTTGATACTCTTTGTCCATCCTTCTGCACTATACATTCAGTAGGGTTAAAACGACACAAACATATATAACTGCTGGCCGTTCAGGAAGGTGATTTAAACTCTTTTGGAAAAATCGGGATCCATAACAATGTAGCGGAAGAGTTAATTTAGAGTTATCATGTTTCATTCAAAAAAGGGATATCTAGTTTTTTAATCGACCTCCGAGGGGCCTCTTAGGCTGAGTAGAAAAAATAAATTTCACACTGTATTTCAATTTTTATTTTTAAAATTTAAATTTATTCAAAACTTGTTTGTTTTTATTTTCAAAGGGGCCTCCAATTTTTAGTTATGCCACTGTTTCCTAAATAAAAATGTGGAATAAAATCTCCAAGAAATTGTAGAGAAATTCCGCGAATTGGTCACAGTGTTGAAAAATTATCTATTCTCCTATTCAAAGTTCACCTTATCTTAAAATAAATTGTCTATATACTTCTGACCTACATATTTTATCAGTACAATTAAGATTAACGATCCAATTTTGGCAGCATGATAAAATAATCATTGATTTTCTAATATTACAAAATACTTTTCGAAATGCAGATATCAGACAAGAGGAAAACCTCTACGGTTGTCACAACCACAAAACTAGTAAAATATGGTACAACTACCAATTTTTAGTTGCCACAGCCACAAATTGTATCTATATTAATTTTATCCGTAGAGCTAAAGGAAAATTGAGAAGGGTCAAAGGATATCTATAGAAATGCGTCTCTAAACCACTTAAACTTAAACAAATATACCTATCCTGTTATTTGAATATATATATTCAACAGTTGCGCAATGAAGCAGCAGACCCAAGACCCTAATGTTTTAAAATTCACCCTACTCCTCTTTCCTCTTCGAGTAGGCGACTCTCGATTATCTTTTACGATCTACAATGCATTATCTTTGAGCTTTCATCGAGAGCCATCAAAAACTGGTAATGGTATTCCGACAAAAGGAGAGAAAATATGGCGACCGTGATATTATTTTGATTTGACCGGAATCGTCAGCAGATGACTGTCTATAACAGACGGAGAGCGAGGAACAAGTAAGAGCCGCGAGTCAAGTTCTGCCTCGAGTCCTGCTTTGGTCTCTTAGCTAAGTTTATAGTATACCTGTTTGGATCATTCTTGATGCTATCCTTTAGCTGATGGCATATGCCGAACATGAGGGACAGATGGCAAAAAGTGCTAGGTTAGACTTATGTCATGGGGCCGCAATGTTTTTAAAAACCTGTCATAGCACTCGGTACCAATCATACCCCACCTCGATCATTAACACCATCATTAGGGCGTTCCGTTGATCTTGTCCCTGAAATGATTTTAGGCCTCTTGTGTGTTCCCGCAAATGGCGCCACGAGGAAATGAATTTCCGGTTTCGAGTCAAGAAGATTCATCATCTAAAGGATTGCCTCATAACCTTATTTTGGTATCTTGGTATCATATTTTATGATCAATCATTTATGCTTTCTCTGCACCACCTATATGTACATATAACGAATAAGTCTGAAGTTCCTAACGTTAATGAATAACGAAAAATAATTTTTGTTCAAAGGTACGAGACCTACTTTTTTTTATATAATTAAAGAACAACAATAAAATCACCCTAATTCGAAAACTCTCTAATTTTCATTGAAAAAGATGGGAAAAACATAGGAATAGGGGAAAGGTGAAGTCTGACATTTTGACCACTTTTGACACCTTCATAACCCGCCACCAGATGAGAGTTCATTAAAAAGTTAAAAAAGGTAATAAGTAACACCCATAAACGTAACATTTCGCTCCCTGCATTGGGATTCAAACCCGCATCAGCGTACTGCAATAATATTCAGCTGCCACTGTGAAAGCTATTGTATTAAATACTAACCACAATACCAACTCAGCTAACCTTCAACATTTATTACTTCAAACTTTTCCAGTTGCTGATATCCGAATAGTAAAAGTGAATAAACTATTGAATTACTATAATTACCAATGTATAATTTATCAATGAACAAGGGACATTGATAAAACTTTCATTCACAAAACTCCACAGCTATATTAAACACAACATCGAAAAAAAGCCCGCCTAAACACATCAGAAATGCCAACCATCCCTTTTTCCGAAATCGATCTTATCGTGCTCGACTGCTCGGGACCTGGTACAAGCCCTGATCGATTATGGCACGTCCTCCAGTCCAGAAGAGGCGCGTGTCATGAGCAACTTTTACAACGAGAAACAAAGACGAGGGAAGAGGAAGGAGTGAAGAGAAAAATGAAGGAAGATGATGATACCTTCCACCTGTAGGTACGTACATGCGCATTGCCAGTGTGTACGAGTAGGTCGTATTGCTCCCTGCATGCTACAGCTGCCTGAATGGCGACCAAATGGCGGCAGAGAACAACTTCCCAATAGCAAGCAGCAGCAACCGGTGGGATGAGCAAGGTGTTGCCCGGTGCGATGGTACGCTTCTGAAGAATTAGTGGTGGATACAAGCTGCCTGATTCCCGATACATGTATGTATGAGGGCATACATCAACGAAAAGTCTGACCAATGAGTTCTTTCTTTGAAGACATACGTCCTGACTGTATTATATTCAGTCACAAGACGCAATACACACGTGACCTTAATATTCTCAAGAGGAACAACAAGTATGTGGAATAACGTCTGTACATGAGGCGGAATTATAATTTTTTAACGGCCGATCAGACGTATGGTTGAAACAGATAAGAATCTTATTCAAAGAATTTATTTATACAGTGAACGATTATGACGCACATTTTTATGCAAATAGAAGACCATCTATTATGTAAGATATCACACTTTATAATGAAGATTATATTCTACTCATATGACTGAACTTAATTCCCAAGAAACCATTGACCAACCATAATATAGAATGTATTTAACAATCAATACAGCAACTGTTCTGATTCCAAAGGCCGTAAAACAAGTTCCAGCGATGATGAAATTTTCCTTCTGCTGTATGACTGAGTGAGATGATCTAACAAGAAAATTACAATAATTACATCCATGATTACGAGAAGCGAGGCACATCATTTTTTTTTTTTTTCAATCAAACCGCGGATGTAACTTGCCACCCAAGAGCAATCTTTGTTTATGGAAGATACCCAGTAATTTCGTTATTTCAATAGGGATCGACTTTTTAATCGTCAACGATCTTCCACGACACGTGCGCATATGCGCAAGAGAAATGGAACAAGTGTGCGTGAGCATCGGCATTCTGTGTGGGTAACATGTCATTAAATCGAAAGCACTTGTGCCGCCTGCACTTGCCGTCCAGGAAGAAGCACCTGACGGCAACCGTTCCCTGTCAGGGTGAGTTTCCAACGGTCGAAACTCCTCCACGCACACGTCTCTGATGGTCTCTATGTGATTCCAGGGTGCCTGAAAAGAGGGTCGAATTGATCGTCCATCCGTAATGAACTGCAGGTGCTTTGTGCTTTCTAACGTCTTAGATGACTTCCGTCTTCCTCTTCTTCCTCTTCTTCAAGTTTTTCTTCCTACTTTTATAGTAGGAAGCAGGACAATAAGAACAATTAGAGACCGACATGGAAGAAGCCGGTCTCTAATTAAGGAAAGTGAGATTCGAGATTTTCCAAGTCTCATCCTGTGAGTCTGTGACACCTCGATCTCGTGAGACAAAATCTGAGATCTGTAAACCTGTAATTACCAGGCGGCCGTACCTTGTGGGTTTAAGGATTAACGTTGAGAATTTTGAGTTCAGGCGTAAAGGAAAAGCTCCAACTTAGGGTAAAATTTAAACGGATTCTGTATCACTTAAATCTAAAGGTATGATAACTCTACAAATTTTAAAAATGGTTCAAAACAGATTTTGAGAGGGTTTCCCTATTTTCGCGAAATACTGATGTGACTAACATTTTCTTGAAATCGGATTCCCCTTCAGTGTCAGGGATTCAAAATAATTCAGAAGAATTTAAAGATTAACTATAAAAGATATGACTTGACTTTAATTATTTTTTTAAAGATTAATTAAATGACCTGGAATTATTCTATAATTCCAATATCAGTAATTTTAAATGATTCAACCTTATCAATTAAAAAAAAGGGTGAAAAGATGGTAAATTCCCAAAATAAGTGAAATAGGTGAAAAAATTCAAAATATGTAGATGGAAAAACGTGAATAAGGAACGACCTGTGATGACTGGTTAAAGGACCATATATCCAACTTAATAATGGCGCGAAATACAAATTAACAATTTTTGACATTGAACTTCGCTATTCGAAAAAATAAAATTATGCGAATAAAAGAAGTCACTTCAGCCCTCTATAAAACCTCGACTCTCAGGAGAAACCATTTTTTATCGCATTATACGATGTACATTTTTCGTCGACTACACATAAAAACTTCAATAAAGACTTTATCAGACTATCCAAATCGATCAGCGACCAGCGACTGAAGATAAATGAAACTAGTCACACCCGATCATCGACACACTCTTGAAGAAAGGAACACAAGTGCTTACAAGCTTGAAGCGTGTAATAACCGGAAAAGCATTTCTTGGGAAAGCGATGCTAATCGAATATGTGGCTCACGGTTTCTCGCGAACGCCCCTTCGTGGGGTGGGAGTCGAAGGGTGGCTCCTGAGAAGCGACGGTTGAAAGTCGTTCTCGGGCTCGCGTGGGACCTTCAGGTGAACGTGAAACTTTTTAGACTCAAGGCGCTGGGGAGCACCTGCTACACACCTGTTAGCCGTTGCTCCTTGAGACCGGTACGACTTGGAGAAACGACTTCTAGTCTCTTTATTTTCAAGGTTTTTCGGTATCTCGTGAAATTTCGTCGGGACGACGCGTCGCGTCGCAAGCGGCTGCTGATGAAAGCGTTTTCAACGGTGCTGAACTGCTAGAGAGTAGAGACCTCAGGAAAGAATTATGATGGTCAGATTTTGGAAGCAGCTTGCGGCTGCAACTACTTCCAACCTGACCGAGTTTTATCTTTTATCCTCGATCTATGATTTGAGCGATATTCTTACAGCACACCTTGTACCATTTAGAAAAACACTCTAGAAGTGTTTCTTTAGATTTATGTAGTTCAAAAGTTATATATGTGTTGAGGATTTGAGAAACCAAGGTGTGCCATAAAAAGTAATGCACTGACATAAATATTTTCACTTGTGTTAAACTTGACTTTAATGAACTATTAAGGAGAGTTGTTTCACATCGTTTACAAATATCACAACAAGATATCGATCAATAGATTTAAAATTATGTTTTGTGATGACTTATACTGAACTGGTAAGGGATTAGTTTTTATTTTACTGTTTTTTTTTTAATTATGATAATTTATTGCCTCAAAGAGAAAGAAATTTGATACTTTATGGAGTGCCAAACAACTGACAATATTCAAACGACTTTTTATATTTATGATATAAATCAAGATTAATTTGAATACGCCTACGAAATATTCGACTCGAATCGCGGAGATCGCAAATTATTGCACACCTCTGTTATAATTTTTATAAAGTAAACTACGCATTAAAGAAAGTCAGTTATGCATTTATGGTATTTCGAAAATTGGTCAGCAGTTTTCAAATAAAATTTCCGATCATTTCCCGGTTTCAAGTGCCATCGAATGAACCTTACGAAAGAAAAGAAATTTAAAACCGAAAAAACTGTAAAATTAATAGTGTATCTAAGTGTTAAATTAAGCTGAATAAATGAATTCAATAAGCCCATTATCATTATAGGAAAGATCAAAGATCGAAGGAAGAAAGAGTAAGTTGTTCTTTGAAAATAGAGGGTGGAGATGGATGATAAAAATGAGATCTCTTTCTCTTCTCCCCCACTTTAAGCCTTCAGTAGTCGTTATAGATGATCTTCGATTAGATCAATAGATCATTTATATCTTTCAGTGGTGACGGATGCAATGGTCACAGAGAGGGGTGGATTGGGATGAAGGAGGTCTGGAATACTTTTAATACGAGATCACAGGAGCCCCCTGCACAGCAGGTGCGCTGCAGGTGATTCTTCTCGTCCCCTTTCTTCCTCTCACGAATTCCCTCTCGTGCACCTCATGGCTACACCCTCCGATCTCTTGACGGTCGATTCCATTTTTTTTCTCTTTTTGCGGAGGATCGTTTTCGACTTGGTTCGCATTCGATATAATTTCACCAAAGAAACGAGAAAAAGAGGGAGGTTTGAGGAAAGGTGAAGAAGCGAAAGAAAAATGAAGGTACCAACGCCTATTTATACGATTCTTCGAAGTACGATCTCAAAAAAAGGATTGATTAAGTTTATTGCTGAGAAAGATTCGTTGAAAAAAGTTGAGTTGGTGGATGCTTTGTTAGAATTTTGCGAAAATGTAATTTAAACGCACCCATGTCGTTTAAGAAAGTTGCTGGAACTGATTACAGTAAATTGTATACAGTTTATATTATACACTGACGGATTAAATTTTGAGTTCACCTGTTTTTTGATGATCATTTAAGATCTCTTGAATTTAATTATATCAAAGATTATAATTTTTAATTTTTGTCAATTTTTTAAGATTATATTGCAAAAAAGGGCAAATCTCAATGTTTTATAAACATATCAACTAACAAACCTCAGTCAATAAATTTTAAATTAAGAATTTCAATTGAAGTTTAAAATTCTTAGCGTCCAAAATATGAAGTTTTTCAGAAAACCATAAAAAAATTAAACAAATCTTTCTCAAAAAGAAAATATTGAAGTAACCAGAATTCTAGTTGTTTTAACTCAAAATTCTGATTAAGGGCATATTTAATCAGAATTTTGACATTTTTTTAAGTGTCATTATTTTAAGACTTTATATTCCAGCTTCTAATAAAAAATCATTTCGGAATTAGGTTTGCTCTTGCTCCGCGAAAGAAGATGATACCAAATTCAGTAATATTTCTATCGCTTCTTTTTTGGATATCTACTTAGTGTCACATGACCCGGTGCAATTTGAAAGAAGACCTGGTGGAATGCGTAGGCGAGCACATGGGTCAGCTCCCAGGGGATACTTGGCGTTTTGCTGCCGAACTCATTTTGCCCCATAAATTTACGTGGTCGAGCGTAAACATTTCAGGGAAGACTATGAAGTTCAACAAGGTCTGTTGAGATTCCGAAGGGGTCGGTGAAAACGAGGTGTGGGAACCAGTCCCAACCCTTTTAAGAAGCCGACACCAAGACACTAGGGGGTGCAAACCGTAATTGATATACACGCTTCACTAAGTTTCGTTCATTCTGTTTGAATTTGATTAAGACTAACTTCAATTCTATCTGGTTCATTGACCTCTCTGTCTTATTACGGACCATCCATAAATTACGTAACAATTTTTTTTTCGGGAAGGATGCTACGATCACACGGTGGAAGGGGTGCGAGTCGACAGGTTACGTAACTTTTTTTTTTTACAAATCACGATATGAGATAATTAAAGATTTCAAACACTTCAAGGGATTTCCAGGATTTCAAAATATTTGATTATGGGAGTTTTAAGAGATTCAAAAGAATTTCGAAGTCAAACGATTGGAAAAGGCAGAGAGAATTCCAGGGATTTCAACAGGATTTCATCAGATTTCAATTATTTTAAAAAGATTTAAAAGATATCGAAGTTTTTTAAGGAATTTTCAAAGCTTTTTAGAAGTATTAATGGGATTTCAATAGATTTCAACAAATGTCTAGAGATTATTAGGAAATAAATAAAATAAAATTCCAAAGGGGGTAAAAAATAGATAATTCCAGAATTTTTTAACGTTCAAATAAACAAAATATTTTTTTCCAATTCTATTTTACTCATAACTATTGTTCCAACTAAAAATAACAATAGGCATTTCCATTACAAATGAATAAATATTTTAAAATTGTTTTTAGTTTAAAATGCAATCAATACAAAAATTCGTTGATTTGAACGTTCAGAACTTCTCAGATATAAAAATAGGGGGAAAAGTGTTACGTGCAAAATTACGTACAATTGTACAAAGTGTCATTAAAGATATACCTCATTAGAAAACATGCAACCCTATTTATATATATTAAATATTATGAACTTCGCGTATAATATACGTGTATAATGTAGCAATTCATGGCACGTGATGCTTCGATAGGATATAGCAAAATGAAAAAACAAGAGGAAGAGCAGTCGGTGGCAGAAAAGGAGGCAGAAAATGTTAAGAAAGAGGAGGAGGACAGTGGTGAGCAAGGTGCTGCCAAGGTGGCGGTTGGGGCAGCTGATCTTCCAATAGCAGCAGGTGAATGTGAAGAAGGTACGTGGAGGAGAGGAGTCAACGCGTGCATAAAAGGTGTTTCGTTATTGTTACCAAGCGAGCCTCGAGCCTAAAGATTTATTAATCTTATTCTGTGCCAAAACGAAACCATAGGTGAGCATGTGCTGCTCATGGTCTTGACTCCATACCGAGTTCCTATCTCTTCACTTCTTCACATTTTCGATTAAGAAGTTTCTGCTCCCCTATCCATACTTTCAAAAATTAATTCAAAGCAAAGATGTTAAAGAAGTCAAAATAAAAATAAAGGAAATAAAAGAGATAGGGAAGGCAACCTCCAAATCCTCTTCCTTCCCTTCTCCCTTTCATCCGTTTTTTTTATTTTCTAATCTTGAAATAATTAATAATCAACAACAGTAATTAATAATTATTTGAAAGTTCACCATGGAAAGATCCAGAAATCATTTCACCTTCTAATTTTCTCCAGGAAATTTCTAAAACACCTGATAGATGACAATGTACTCTACTTGGAAGAAAAAATGAAACCTTAATATGCAAAATATTTCATGTTCTCGTGAGAATAAAACCTCGCCTCCCAGGACCTGATCCTGCACGGCATTCCTGGGTCTTCTCTGGATCTTGCGGTCTGCGATATTGTAACTTATACCTGAACAAGATTCTGACGCTCACGTCTCACTGTGTCACAAAAAAATGCCCTTGAAATATGCAGACTCTAAAAATGAAATTTGCAGAAATAGAGATTGTCAAGTGATTCCTAAACGACTGCCACCTAATCGAGAAAAGATTTCAATCCCTAGTTTTGACATCTACGAGAATAGCTCCACTTCTCAGGCTCAAAGGACCTCTTCAGTTACGGAATTGGAAAGAGCTGATTGTGCGGTTTCGTAACGATAGTATACCAGCACCTACGCGAAGGAATGTTTTCCTGGCAAAAAGGGCGTTGAAGAAGGCGGGGGTAAAAGGACCTGCTTATTCCTTAGCAAGTCGTTCCCATGTCTCTTCCTATGGGGCTTTCCGTTGTCGCCGTTTCCCATGGACTTCCTAAACATTGACTTCCTTAAGGAGACCAGATGGCCTATTAATTCGAAGACCTCGGAAGACACGATCGGCACTCCACCGACTTCCCCAGGGCTTTCGCTTATACAAGCACTTGTCGCCCTTCTTTTCCGTTACTCTGGTTCGAAGAACATTTGTTCTTCGGCCTTTCGCGCTCTAGTACCGAATCTTGAGGTTTGACCGTTGTTAAAACAACCCTAAGACTTACGACTTACGACCCTCCTCTGAATCAACAGGTCCCATTGTTAAATTACTAATGACTCGATCTAGGGTTGCAAGGTGTAATGTAAACGAAAAAGAGAGCATCATTAAATAGTTCCAATCACTAATGGTTCATATAAAGCAAATGCGGGGAACCTTTTAAGAGTTTTAAGTCAATTGAATGAAATTTAAAGGTTTGAGAATTAAAAGATTCATTCGAAAATGTTCATCAAGTGATAAATTGATGCAGACAAAGGCTAAGTTAAAATTACCAAGAGCAAAAAAAACGAAAGGGGAAAAAATGTTTATCTCTGATGCATGTCCACATTGACAATCTTAATCGCTTGATATTTATCACTTTCTACACCACACCCTAACTAAGCCCACATTGTCTTTAGCTTTATGGTCTTTACTGACTCCCACCAACTTCACGTGCATAGATTTCAAAGCTGAGAGAGACTGTTGGTCTCATCCGTCATTCTGTCCTCCCCTACATGTAGCTGTCTCCTGTCATCCATCCTCTTTTATTTTCTTACACGCACTCCATGCCCCCCCCCCCCACACTCCATTCCAACCACACTATCCAGCTGCCCAGCCACAGTCCATTTCATCACCAACGACTGGGACCAAAAAGGTGACACTTGTTGAGTGCAACTTTTGCAAGTGTGGCATTCCCTGCACGTCTCACGCTCAAATGTACTATACCCTCAACTAATACGTTTTTTTGATTATTTTATTTAAAAAATCATTGTCAACTTAATCGAAAAGATTCCTATATGCTTTGTCAAATGACAGTATTATTGGTTCATTTTATAATGTAAGAATTTTTAAATTGTGTCCCAAGAACTTTAAATGTTTATTCATTTTTGCGTCCGAGTTTAAAAAAGCAATATGTAGTATTGTGAAACTGAAGTTCGCTAAGTTTACAATGAAAATTTTTTTTTTTTTCGTAAAAAGCAAGAGACCTAAAATTTTATTGCTTTAAATGGTTTCATTTGATGTTCAAAAAAGTAAAAAAAAATTTTATCGACCTACCCCTCTAGAATCACCCACAAAATCAAATCCTAACCGCAAAAAAAAATCATTATAAATCCCGTTACTTCGAGTTAGGAGATTTATAATGATTTTTTTTGTGCTTAGGGGTTGATTTTGAGGGTAATTCTAGAATGGTAGAGGGATGAAACTATTTTAGGCTTCTTTGGACATCAAATGGAACCACTTAAAACAATAAAATTTTAGGTCTCGTAATTAGGAGATTTATAATGATTTTTTTGTAATTAAGAGTTGATTTTGAGGGTAATCCTAAAGGAAATTAAACTTTTTGACTTTTTGGAAATTAAATAGAACCATTTAAAGCAAAAAAATTTAGGACTCGTCCTTTAAAAAGAAAATTTCATTGTAAACGTTGTGAACTTCAGTTTCATTAGTAGGTATATTATGCAATATGCACCATGGAGGAGAAGAGAGAATTTTTAAAACTTTAACCCCGCTTCATAGGCAAATACAGGTTTAAATTCGCAATCATAATATGAAGAAGATCCATAATAAAATAAGAAATCAATAATATGTAAATAAAAGCAAATATAATATTAATATGATAAATATTAATCAACATAGTGACGTCGGGAGAGCGGGGGGGGGAGATCGATTGTCTTATTTTCATTTAAGACTGTTAATGATAATCAATAAATTAATGAACTATATACTACGTCGATTAAGACCAGTCCCGATTTATATTTTCATAATGATAATTTTTTCATAATCCCTATTTCTCGTAAAAGTGAATTTTGTCCCTATAGGGTTCTTTCCCCATTCACGTCATTTATATATACTGGGAGGGGGGGGGGGGGGGACACAGTGACGTAATTTTTTTTTTCTATATATCCTTGAACGAAAATGATAAAACGTAAATTTTTTTTAAAGCCACAAAACTTTTAGATCGATAAATATTATCTGAGAATTAAAAATTATTATTAAAATTGCAAACAGAAATATTTTATTCTATATTTTCGAATTTCTAAAAGTTAGAATAAAATACGACATTTGTATGTACATCTGAATTCATGAATTCAGATAATGGACATTATATCGGTAAACGAATAACCACTCGGTATAGGATTCCCCCGCCTACAACAAAAAATTATATTTGCAGAACTAGAATTATCAATCGTTAAATTTTTACTTTTGAATTAAAATTAGCATTTAAAAATTGAGCAAAGATAATTTACTACTAAAATAAATTCAAAATAATAATACAAAAACGTAATTAATATTGTATAACTGTAGCTTTATAAGGAGAAATTTACTTAAAAACGCGAAATTCCCTGCCCAAGAAATATTTTCTGAGAATCATAAAGTGTTACTAAAATTACAAAAAGAAAAAAAAAAAAAATATTTAGAAAAAATCTTTAACTCTTATTTTGATTATACAGGAAAAAATAGGAAATGTTAGTTTGTGTTAGTAAGAATATTTGGTATGTTAATAAGGTAAAATTTTCTTAAAGACGCGAAATT
>CAJFCP010000050.1:963250-1026583 GCA_904066005.1 Synergus itoensis | reverse complement strand
TAGTTTGTGTTAGTAAGAATATTTGGTATGTTAATAAGGTAAAATTTTCTTAAAGACGCGAAATTCCCAGGCCAAGAAACATTATCTGGAAATATTAAAACTTTATTAAAATTAAAAAAAATCTTTAAATCTTCATTAGCTTTTACAGGAAAAAATAGGAAATGTTAGTTTGTGTTAGTAAGGATATTTGGTATGTTAATAAGGTAAAATTTTCTTAAAGACGCGAAATTCTCAGGCCAAGAAACATTATCTGGAAATAATAAAACTTTATCAAAATAAAAAAAAATCTTTAAATCTTCATTAGCTTTTACAGGAAAAAATAGGAAATGTTAGTTTGTGTTAGTAAGGGTATTTGGTATGTTAATAAGGTAAAATTTTCTTAAAGACGCGAAATTCCCAGGCCAAGAAACATTATCTGGAAATAATAAAACTTTATAAAAATTAAAAAAAATCTTTAAATCTTCATTGTCTTCATTAGCTTTGACAGAAAAAAATAGGAAATGTTAGTTTGTGTTAGTAAAAGCACTTGGTATGTTGGTAGTTAGTGCAAGAGGAAGCGGAAGGAGATTGTGCTGAGATAGAAGATGGAATATAATTTTAAATATCACGATTAAAACTCTCACAAAACATACTAATCTAATAAATTACAAGATATTAATCAATTATTTCTGATAATAGATACATTCATAAGTGAAAGGAAGTTTATGCGATTTTTTTATTCTCCCAGAGATAAAATATTTGAATTAATAAAATGAATTTAACTGAATTCTGAATTAGATGTACATCAAAAATCGTTAGTTATTACCCCTTCGTATAGAAATATAATCCAATATAATAAACTTCAAGTTTAAGTGCGACAAAGAAAAATAGTTCCTAAACGAAAAATGTTATTGAATACTTCAAGATTCAAGACTTCGATATGTTGTAATCAATTTAGGAATGTGCAAAATGATTTTGCAGGTGTTGACGTCACTACGTGATTTTAAATTAACTGTAAATTACAGCCGGCCTCCATATTTTACGAGGCAAAAGAGAATATCTAAAAATTACTCACTCATAAAGAATAGCCAAATACATATATACATACAGTGGCTCGCTACATTCTGTCCATCATCCAGTCCTGAAAGAAATATAATTAGTGAAAATGGAGAAAAGCAACACATTTATGATAAAATTTGTGCAAAAAAACGGACGTAGAAAAAAAAGACAGAAAGTGCAGCTAACACGTATCTGATATAGTTTTAGGTTAGGTTTTTTGGCGGTCAAACGACCAAAACAAGTGATATTTTGTTTTCTATAATTTTTGCCATAAAACTGATAATCAAGATTACATGAATAAATTTACCTTGAATTCCAGGGTCCTACACCAACTTCTCTTGATAATCCATAAACACTGGACACTAACACTGCACAATATTCACTCGCGAAAAAACGTCCAATTTCGCGACTACACTCCGATATTGAATGACGGCAAAAACGATTAATATTATGATAAATCGGCGTAGTTTTTCACGATTTTTATGATTTCTATGACGAACACGATTGGAAAGTAATATAATGTCGAATATATGGTGACAATCACAAGTTCATTTTAGCTTTTGGCCAGACAAATTGCTCCGATTTCTAACAATGCTAATGGCCGCCGCGAGAAACAATAGACGAATGATCTCGATTTTAATACGCTCGATCGATATCATGATTTTTTCCGAATTCATCCAAACCTGTGATCCGAATTACTGATTGGTCACCACTGTTGGCAGGTTAAGAGAAAAAAATTATAGAGTACGCAAAATTTCCTCGGTTTCTAGAAGTTTCTACAAGCGAATTTGATACAGAATTTTAAAAATGTTCTAATCAAATAAAAGTAGCTCTATGAAATTTGCAATTATTGCGGATTAATAACGAAAAACACGGCAGAAAAATAATACAATGTCGAATAAACGACAAGTTCATTTTACTTGTTGGCCAGACAAATTGCTCCGATTTCTAACAATGCTATAATGGCTGCCACAAGAAACAAAAGACGAACGATCTCGATTCTAATTACACTCGATCGTTATCATGATTTTTTTCATCTGAATTACTGATTGGTCACTATTTTCGTGAAAGGCGCATTACTACCGATCAGAAAACCGAATTAAGTCGAAATGATTCGGTAAAATATTTGACGACAATCGCGACCCGCCCTCTCGCCTCTGCAGCGAGAAGTTAACTGGTTAACACAAAAAATGAACCATTGTTGCCACGTTAATAAAAAAAAAAGTTATGGAATACGCAAAACTTCCTAGGTTTCTAGGAAGTTTATACAAGCGAATTTTATGCAGAACTTTAAAAATGTTCTAATCAAATAAAAGTAGATCTATGAAATTTGCAATTACTGCGGATTAATAATGAAAAACACGGCAGAAAAATAATACAATGTCGAATAAACGACAAGTTCATTTTACCTGTTGGCCAGACAAATTGCTCCGATTTCTAACAATACTATGACCGCCAAGAGAAACAAAAGACGAACGGTCTCGATTCTAATTACGCTCGATTTTTTCATCCGAATTAATGATTGGTCACTATTTTCGTGAAAGGCGCATTACTACCGATCAGAAAACCTGAATTAAATCGAAATGATTCGGTAAAATAGTTGACGACAATCGCGACCCGTCCTCTCGCCCCTGCAGCGAGAAGTTAACTGGTTATCACAAGAAATGAACCACTGTTGCCAAGTTAATAAAAAAAAAAAGTTATGGAATACGCAAAATTTTCTTGGTTTTTAGAAGTTTCTACAAGCGAATTTTATACAGAACTTTAAAAATATTCTAATCAAATAAAAGTAGATCTATGAAATTTGCAATTACTGCGGATTAATAATGAAAAACACGGCAGAAAAATAATACAATGTCGAATAAACGACAAGTTCATTTTACCTGTTGGCCAGACAAATTGCTCCGATTTCTGACAATGCTATGACCGCCAAGAGAAATAAAAGACGAACGGTCTCGATTCTAATTACGCTCGATTTTTTTCATCCGAATTAATGATTGGTCACTATTTTCGTGAAAGGCGCATTACTACCGATCAAAAAACCTGAATTAAGTCGAAATGATTCGGTAAAATACTTGACGACAATCGCGACCCGTCCTCTCGCCCCTGCAGCGAGAAGTTAACTGGTTATCACAAAAAATGAACCACTGTTGCCAAATTAATAAAAAAAAAAAGTTATGGAATACGCAAAATTTCCTTGGTTTTTAGAAGTTTCTACAAGCGAATTTTATGCAGAACTTTAAAAATGTTCTAATCAAATAAAAGTAGCTCTATGAAAGTTTCATTTACTGCGGATTTATAACGAAAAACACGGCAGAGAAATAATACAATGTCGAACAAATGACAAGTTCATTTTACCTGATGGCCAGACAAATTGCTCCGATTTCTGACAATGCTATGACCGCAAAGAGAAACAAAAGACGAACGGTCTCGATTCTAATTACGCTCGATGGTTATCATGATTTTTTTTCATCCGAATTACTGATTGGTCACTATTTTCGTGAAAGGCGCATTACTACCGATCAGAAAACCGAATTAAATCGAAATGATTCGGTAAAATACATGACGACAATCGCGACCCGCCCTCTCAATCCTGCAGCGAGAAGTGAACTGGTTAACATAAACAATGAACCACTGCTACCAAGTTAGCAAAATAAAAGTCAGGAAATCACCAAAATTTCCTCTGTTCCTACAACCAAATTTAGGTACAATACATTAAAAAAATTTGAATTAAGTAACTAGTAGCTATATAAAATTTATAATTACTAAAGAGTTATAACGATTTTATAGTAATTAGGTTATTTTTCAAGTCTAGGGGAAAATCTATCTATTGGCAGCACTGAAAACACCAAGTTCTAGAGATGGCGCGAATTTTCATTTGAATATTAATGGTGGTATTCTCAAGGGATTTCGCAAATCAAAATCGAAGAATTTGATTATTATTGAATAATACATAATATTCAAATTATATATTAATTTAAAGTTAATAGTTATATAAAAACGAGTAAATAAAGCTAATTTCGAATAGAATTTATATGTACTATTCAATTAAAAAAATTATTTTGTTTTATTTTAATATTTGAGAATTATTGATTGTAGTCTATCAAATATTTTTTAAATTGAATAGAAATACTTTTCAACTGTAGAATTATATAATTCTCCGAAACTTTGCGGCGGGTCAAAGGGATTATTAAAAAATATTTTTTTAAGACCTCTACAAAGTGCTCGAGACCCCCAGCGAGTCGGTCGCCTACAAAAGAAAATAAAAACAAAGCCTCAGAAGGCCTAACTTCATAATGAAACCAAACCCTCTCAAGCTGACCTGCTTTGGACCCGTAAATCTTAAAATTCGATTCGCATTCGAATCCGAGGCAGTCAGGTAGCTAGTAGGTACCAAGTTGAAGGTTTTTGGACCGCAATTTGGTTCCAGAAGATAAAAAGTTTATTGTCAAAGATGGGATGACTGGAAAAAGAGAAGATGTGATCTGGATCTTTGTCTTTTTTCAACCTTTGCGGCTTTGTAAAGTCTGTAAACAAAAAATAAATTTTATTCACTTAAAAATTTTAAAAACATAAATTAAATTAAATTATCCTTCGCTTGAAAAAGTGTTTAAAGTTATACTTATTAATCCCCCTTTATTATTTATAAACTAAACTATCCGAACTAAACAGTTTCATTCGAATAGGAATCTTTGGATTCAAATGGATAGAATTTTTTCCATTCGAAACTTTCAACATGGATATTATCATTTTTTATAAAAAGTGTATCACTGGGTCATTTATTATCTCAAGTTTGTAGAACTTTCCAGCCGTTGTAACTCCAGCACGAGATGAATGATCTGAATGAAATAAAGAGCGGAGGGAGGCGAAAGGGCGAAGGTACGAAGGCGGGTGGTGGCCACAGATAGCATCTCTCATGGCTCCCGTCTTCAGCGTGACTGGTAAGGGGGCCTCCAGGCCCTTTGATAATTTCCGACCAGCGCTTACATATATTAACCCTAGGAGGAATACTGTTTTGACGTTCAATTACCCTCCTTTTTGCTTCTCGTAAAATCCTTTCCAGCCACCGGCGAGATCTCTCAAATGAATTCAGACAAAAGGGTCCTCTTCTTTGATCCTACGAAGCACATCAAGAATTTTTGACCTATAATGAAAAAGAATATTTTAAAAGCTGCTTGCGCGTGACAAGTAAATGACTCAATCTTCCTTTAGGACTTTATTATTTATTTTATTCCCAAATATGTCTTCATAATTAAAAATGTTCAAGAAAGTTTATTTTTTTTGTAATTTTGACAGTTAAATATAAAAACTGTAAGAGCCTTTTCTACGGAATTAAACAAAGACAATTTTCACCCCCCTATGGAGTGATACCCGGAGTTTGAGAAAAGATCCTCTATGAAAGGAAAAATCCAGCTCCTACGGTTCTGGTCTGTTTTTTCAGTGAAGAAAAAAGCAAGGGGTCAAAGATAAAGTTCATGCAACAATGGATATGCGATCACACAAGTTTAATAAATTTTCTATGTGTGTATGGTACATGCACGCTGGAAGTTGGTGAAAAGAGCGTGAAAAAGGTTCTGGAAAAAAACTGGTTGGCGTCTCCACAATGGCGGGCGGGATTACGTAGGCGCCCTTGGGATCCCTATTCAGGGTTTACTGCTGAGCATAGAATCTTGGAAAGGATACGAGAGAGAGGAGTGTAGTCATCAGAGAAAGAACGCGCTTCTTTTGGAAGGTCCCACTTCTGCCAGTATAAAAAATGAGATTACGGAACTGCTTTTTGACAGATTGTTGATGCATCGTATTGTCTGCATTTGAAAGAACATGCGATCTTCAAGCTTTTTCATTTATAACGAAGATTTATTTCCTATTTTAGATAAAAGAAAACCTTCTCAAATCAGGTTTAAACAGAATCCAAAAGAGTAAAAAATACAAATGGTATTACACAAATAGTATTAGACAAATGGCAGTTTACAAATAAGTATTCCAAGCCAAAAAACTTAACGTTAAAAATTCTTATAAATATAAAATAGCGGATAATTGCTAAATTAAAGTAAAGTTTAATTAACAGACGCCTGCAATAAACAAATGTGCTCACAGATATATGTTACTGATATACACTGCGCAAATCCACCTGTTGCCCCCCCCCCTGCATCACCAATTCTGCACAGACACATCTGCTCTCGCGTGTAAAATACGCACACATTTCAAGCCCCTTTTTCTTATACGCATCAACAGGGTCCTTCAGCTTCAGGCTCGATGAATCCTGCCTTGGGCCGCCGCGTCGAGTCTGTGAGAAAAGGATAGAAAAGGCGAAAAGAGAAGGAAAGAGAGAGAGAGTGAATAGAGAGAGGAGAGGAAGAAAGACGAACTGAAGAAAGAAGAAAAGAGAGGGAGAAAAAAAGATAAGTGAGCCGCCCCCAGCAGAGCACGCAGCCTCCGGAGCCCGTTCTGTCCCACGCTTAAAACACAGTAGACTCTTCGAAAGTTCTTCAATATTACACGAATTTATTATTCAGTCCTAACATTCGTTATAGCGTTATCATTCAAGAGATAAAACGTGAGATCATTTTATGGCTTTTTTCATGATGACTCAGTCAAACTCAATACGTTTACACTCTCCATATTTGATTCAGTAAAAAATTCACTGAGAATCAGTATCAGCAGATCCAAAAAAAATACCTTTTTCCTAAAGTATTTATTTTATAAGTCATAAATGTTTAAAAAAAATAAGAATTGTTAATTTTTTAATGTCAGGTGTCTTTTCGAGATCTTTTGATAAAGATTGGTAATCAATACAACTCTCATTCGATATCATCGGAAAAGCCTTTTTTTAACAAACATCACTGAATTTGTATATAATTGAATATGTACAAAAATATTTGCTCGCACTGAATGTCGTTAAACAGTATTGTGGACATTGGAAGATATTTATAGAGTTATCATTTGTACAATGTACATAATCGTATAGACAGTACACCTGATTTTACGCAGAGAAATATTAACTTACATGTGCGAACGCTCTTCTTGTATACAATATACCTATATGTGTCCTCATGATCTCCCACGAACACGAACAACGCCTGAGAACGAGAGCTCAAGGTTTCGTAAACCGGATTTTTATCGGAGGAAAAAACCACGGAAACAGAGCCCGATTCGTCTGAGATTGGACCCACCGATTGTCTTCGTTTCCGGTCGCGTCCTCGAAAATTTTCGTCAAGCGCTGAGAATCTGAAATTATACAAACATAAGAGCAATTAAAATTATGTGAAACAAAAAGAAGATGAAAAACTATGAATTTTTATCTTATTTTCGTAACAAGTACAGATGCTTCAATACAAAGTTTCAAATACAAAGTTTCAAATACAAAGTTTTAAATACAAAATTTCATGCTTCATAATTTATGCAAATCTTTTGCGGCAGACAATTGAAAGTGTCCGGTTGAATGCTTGGTTGTGGAGGAATGCGAATGCCGAAGATAAATTAAATTCATGGCGTCAAGTCATCATGAGAAGAGAAAGACGAATGGCACTAAGATTCTAACCCACGTGGAAAGAAAATCTTCTTCATAACTGACAGAAAATGCTACGGGTAGTTAAATCTAACATACCATGGAAGCTGGAACAACGTTTCGTCAATAAAGGACAAGAGCCAGTAATTCGACTCTTTTCGGCATTCTTGGTGACCTAATTGGGACCACCATGATAGAGAAGGCTTTTCAACCTATCACAGCAGAGTTGCGGTCATTTAATCGTTTCGAATCAGCTCGGATTCTCGAAATTATTTTCTCAGATAAAAGACTGACCGAAAACATGTGCTTCTGAATTCTGATCCCTTCCTTCATTATCCAAACATCAAAGGCTTTCATTCCACATGAAAACTATAATTATGTATTTTAAACTTCAATCTGTTTTCACCTCTGTCCAGATTCCATTCCCTGAAACATATCTGAAGATGAAATATTCTGTCATGAGATTGTGCAACGGATGATAATCATTTAATGAATCAACAAATTGTGGACACAAGGTTCTCTCTTAAAATCCGCAAGGCTAACAATAGGTAAACAATCGGCCTTTCCAACGACCTTTGCTTTATTCCTTCACATGTGAAGTTCTCTCCACGGATTTATCCTCAAGGAATTTCTCTTCCCTTCATCTTCATCATTCTGAAATGAGGAGCCTATTTAAAGAAAGTGATGGTACCATATATCTCTGAATCTTTTTAGCAAACGTTGATTTTAAAATAGTTATAGTTGCTAGTTAAATAAATTTAAGAGGCGTAAATAATTATTTATCGCTTCAAACAGGGGAGAACGGTACCGGACAATTAGACCAACCCACGTCAAATTATTTTTCTCTCTTTGCAATCGTGATACGATTTCACGTCAATCAAGTTCTTTATCGTTGAGGAACGAGCTGAGGAGTAAATCCATCGTAATCCCCTTTTCAAAATGACTATAACTGTGCATTGTTCGAGGATTAAAAATCGAACTATCGAGCTTTTCTCACCGGCTTAAGTCTCCGATGAAAGTCGATCTTATGAGGAGCGCAGCGTACAAATTCTGATCTACGCATATGTGAAATTCTCACACACATATACATATGTATATGTGAAATGCATTCAAAGCAGGGGGCAGATCTGTCCGCGTCTTCTCAAGGCATATTAGGATGATTCTCAATGCCCCTAATACACTATCGCGCGTGCATCCCTAGATTATTTCATACACATGCGCTCAAGAAGTTTCATTTTCCTTTCTTCTTTTGTCATTCACCCCAGAAGAACGACAATTTTTTGCATTGTTCGGGCTTAAGAAATATTTTGACGTTCTTAGTAAAAATCATTCGATATTTATTTACTTAGATATGTATATATTTATTGTCGAATGTTTTTAAATCGCGAAAACATTCTGAACTGTAAAATCTCTTACAGATAATAATAAAATAAAAATTATCGAATAATTTCCAATGGGAAAGGGTGATTATCTGCAGCATCTTACACTTTATCCAATATCTAAACAAAAATTGATATTATTGATCATAAAATGTCTCGTTTTTTAAAAGAATCCAAATATTTATCTGTTTTTTTAATTTTCGACTTCCCTATTCGCCCTTGTCACGTGATTTTCCTGCCCCTTGTGAATGTAAGTCACACTCTAAGTGAACCCTTCGCCACCCCAAGAGGGGGTCGAAAGAAGTAAAGCTCCCTTCACGGAATATTTCAGAAAAAAGTATCTCGGTTTCGAACAAAGGCTTATTTGAGTTAAATAAATCACCCTTTCCATCAGACAAATCATTGTCTCAAGAAAATTTATAAAACTGCTAAATCATCGACCTCATGGTTTCAATTTTTTATAACAAATTATAATAAACAGTATTTTCTTTCTTCAGAATGGACCAATGAAAGATATCAATTTACTCGAATTCATTTTGTCTAGTTTGACGCATATTTTTACTTATTTTTTCTTCGTTTATTGGTTTATGAAAATAAAAAAAAAGTTCCCAAATTCCCTAGCATCCCTTGGAATTTTTTAAAGTCCTTTATTCTTTTCATCCCTTTAAATTCCCTAAAATCACTATAAAACCTTTTCAATCCCTTTAAATTCTACGAAATCTCTTTAAATCCCGTGCAACTTTGGAAACTGTTTTTCGATATTTTTATTCTAAGAAATTAAAAAAAAAATCGTGAATCTAGACATCAGAAACTTCAACCCACTCAAATTTGAGAGTACCTACGACTACTAGTAGTACCGAAGATTTTCTTTCTAGCTCGGTTGAATCGGAGACCAAGTTTAGTCTTCGAACTTGGTAGCATCCACAAGGAGTGTCGAGATGTGTTGGTATTAGACATGCACGTGTTCTTACGCAGCAACAGGCACAAAAGGATATTCTTCCTTTGCTGGGTGCCCAAGAGAGGGGATTGAAGATGAGGGGTGTTGTGTGGTGGGGGGTTAAGTGTGGTTAGGGGCCCCCACTCTGCGAAGATCGCCTCCCGGGGCCCAGGGACCCATGGCTGCAAACGCCACACCGTCGACCCTGAAAAAAAAAAAGAAAAACGAACCGAAAACCCACACTAGAGCCCGGGACTCGCAAGGGCCCTCTCCGAGGCCTCAGTTCGAACCCATCCTTGGAAACCAGCGGTTCGATCCTCTCGAAACTCACAAACGTGAGTACACAGTGCATGTGCATTCTACGCACGTTTAAAGTGAGAAACACGTGTCACTCACAAATTTAGTTAACGACAAAGATTTAAAAATCGATCAGGACTAATTTCGATTTCATATAAAAATCCCTCCCACTGTGATTCAGGATAAATACACAAATTCTGATTTAGTGAGAGAAGAACACGAGTCTTAGAAATATAAGGACTGTTACTCAGTTTTATCATTTTTAACTATATAACAAAAGTTATATTCTTCAAAAGTTATTCTTCGCATTTGGTGAAAATTTCTTTGGTTTTGTCGCGAACACGTGGCACGGTTATAGGCAATATTGTCGAGGAGAAATTCGTCGGGGAGGATATTCGCTCTGGTTTGTGCTTAAGTGTGCTTAGAAGAAACGAAGAAAATTCTGCAACAAAAGATTCTTTGAGCCGGCTTGTCAGCCGTTGGTAAGTGGTCCATATTTTTGTTTACTTCTTGTCTAGACTGTGCCACTAGGGATTCGTCCGAGATAACGCTCAAGCATGTGTTGCTGAATTGAAAATTTTAAACAGTGCTCTCAAATTAATTCTTATTAAACACATTAACACATGACATGACACGCTTTTCAGTGATAAGTCATTTTATGACGATTTGATATTAGAAACTTTTTTGGAATGTTCCAAAAACGTTTCTAATACCATTAAAATATTTCTAATACCATTAAAATATTCTTGAACACTTTCTTCATTTCTAGAGAAAGTTCAGAAAACTTCAGTTACTCTTTCGGTTACTCTAAAAGTTACTTCAGTTAGTCTAAAAGTTCAGTTTTTAAGATATTTTCATCAGTGGTTTTTAAATTGACGAATCTGATGAAATTGACGACGGACGGATCCCTAAATCTCATAAAATTACTTTATCACCACAAGTCATCTAAGACGTGCAGATCTCATAAGGAAAAAATGATAAAAAAGTTTCCTCTGATAATGGAAAAAGTTTATAACTGCACTTCTTGCGTAAAGAATCGAGAAACGTTGTTTGAAATTTGTTTACTCGAATACCTGTCGAGTGGAGTAATTTTATACTGTGGACCCACGCGTATACCGTCTGCCTGAATCATCATTTTCAACTCAACGAACGAGAAACCTCAAACCGCGTGTCCTTGAATTTTATTAATTAAGCCAGATCGACGGCGTACGCGAACCCGGCCCGATAAGGTCGAAGAGAAGATCCGACGCGGCTTGTCGAGAAAGAAGGGACAAGATAAGAGAGGAAAAACAGTGAATTCGATTTACGTCCTCTACATATTAGCATATCACGCATTTCTGAAGGATGGAAGACAATTTTCTCCATACGAAGATAACTTTTTTTCTGTTTTGTCTAACAATGTCTATCAGCGTCTATCAGTGCTAAACTCATCATATTTCATTGCCGCGATACAGATATCGTTCTAAAAAAAGAAATTTTTTATTTATAGAACACTTTGATAACCTTGCACATTGCGAGAGAGAAAAAAAAAATCAAGATTTTAAAAACGAGATAAATATTAAACTTCTCCAACAAATAAACATCCAACATCTAAAGTTCAAATCAATCAAAAAAGTTATAAAAGCTGAGTTCCTCGATTTCTAAAGATCGTATGTCTTTACTTAGGTCTTGGGATATTTGGCCTTTGGGGTGCAAGCCTCAATGTCTCATCCCCTTCCCCTTCCGACCTTTTCCACTCATCCGTCCTCGCATCCGTCTCTACAAAAATGTCTTTGTCGTTCGGAAATACGAATAAGAATCGGAATCTCGACCGGTAATGTTTATCTTCGCACTTGGGGACAAAGCGCCCCACGAGGATTCCCCCATGGAGACCAATACGTACTTCGTATTGGTATTTGGTCCTGAACGAGGTCCTGAGTTTTCCTTTCGTAGACGTCCCCTTTTTCCAGCAATTTACGAAATCTGAGATGAAATTCGCTATACTGTGACTGAGTGTGACAATGAAAGCGCGACTCCCCTGGCAGGGTATTACAAAATCCATGGGGGAGCATAGCAGAGCAGAGGAATAATGCCCCGATGGTCCCAGGATGGGATTATCTCAGGTCGCAGGTACTGGCAGATTCTACATAGACGTAGGATTCTCCTGGTTCCTCTGGCTACATTGTGACCCGCAGGATTTCAATAGCATTGCGCAAAAATCGAGCAAGCATTCAGAGTGTGGGAGTCTCCAAATCCGAGGAAGGAGGAGAAGAAAGTAAGGGGTCGGAGGATGTTAAGCGTAACGTAAATTTCACGGTAAATTAACCGCCATACTTTTTATACATTCTTTTTATACATATTTTTTATTCATCCTCGTATAGGAGAGAGTTAATATCGAATTAGCGATGACAATTCGGGAACGTTTTCCCCTTGATAATAACGGTTCGAACCGACGAACCAGTTCGAAATCTGGAATTGAAACTCCAGCTCGAACTCCAGCTTGTCATCTAACTATAAAGTTTTCCTGTTTCGGAAGACAACTTCCTGGTTTAGAGGAGTTCCTCGCAGATTCCCATCGACTCTGCGTCCGTTGGAAGGACCTCGATAAAAAAGGAAGGTGATCACCTATGAACCTAGCAGGACCGTTATATCGGCTCCCTGAGTCATTTGAACGTCTCTAATCTCATCTAGACAAAGGCTCTCAGATGTGTGCCCCATTCTCGGCCAAAACGTCCCGCGCCAGGATGTGGAAAACCGGTATCCGGAAGCAGGACCGTTGGCAGAATTTGGATGTCGGTTTCGAGTCCCGCGGGACTGGGAGGAAGGATAACAAGACGCCGGTGAAAAAGGGGGCGACCGAGAGGGCAAAGCTGGGGTGTGATTGTGCATTGTGTTCAAAGGGGGTACGTGAGACAGGTTTCATTTACGACGCGTATGGTAATGACGATTCCCGCTCTATAGTAGTCTATGCACATGGGACCCTGCTGCAAGTGGGTTTTAGGCAAAAGACAGGCCCCAAGAATGAGAAATAGCCGCGATATTTGCATATTTTTGGCCCGCATCCTTGCGCGCCCTGTCCCACGTGGGAATATGTCTCTCCGTATGAGAGAATCCTGTCTCTCCGAAGTGGAAGCTCGTGCCGGATTTCCCCTTCCAAAAATTGAAAGAACACCAAAGGATTTGCCGTTATTGGCCCGTTCAAGAATAAGAGAAACCATAGAAACATTTCAAAATTATCCATTTGAAGAAAAACGTTTTATCTACACGCCTTGTATTGCGGTTTCAAGATCCCGAGTTTCCAGTTGCCGCAAACGCAGAATGACTGTCTTTATATTTTATATAGTCTTTACCTTTTCCACTTAGTCGTGGCTGGCACAAAGTAATACGAAGCGCTCTACCAGTGAAGATTAATTCCGACTGGTAATTCATCTGACTATAATCACGAGGTACAAACTTGTACAGTAAATCAAAGCATTAGTCAGCTAGTCAATTGAATACAGTGCAGATAATTCACCGTTATGCAAAGAAAATGTTATTGCTACTTAATTTCAGAGCAAAGATAGCTGGGATAGGAAGCTTTGTGAAACTTACTCGATTCCATGGTTGCTGGTTTCAATTTCCGTGTCCGTTCTTTTTTTAGGATGTAGAGCTGGACCACCGCGTAGCAGCACGTGTATAATAGAAGTGAAACCAAGTGTTTCGTGTCGTTCGACAATGTCCTTCGTCTTTCATGGAGGTCCCAGGGAACCCAAAACAGACCATAAACGGAACAATAAATGTTTTGGTTATGGACCGACCTTTCCTTCCAGCAAAAACGGATTCTCCTTTCAGTCTAGAAGTCCACACATTCTCGCTTTTGTCCCACATCCGTTTGTAGGTGGCAGTAAACTTTTAGAATTTAGATGCACCGAGTCCAGAAACTCGAATAAGCAAACCAGTTGAGACTGTCAAGACCGGACAAAAGACCACCACGGTCCATGTTTTTAAGAATGTGGGGCGCAATTAGCTACAATGCAGGGAACCCCTGCCAAGAAGCCACCAATCGACCTTTTTAACCCGCATAAATCTGTCCCACATTTTCCTCCTTGTGTGCTTCTCTCTACATACCATTATTTCTTGGAAGGGTTCTCCAATGAAGCAACAAAGTTCTACTTCACTAGCCTCTATCCCAAAGTTTTATTAACCCTTAGCTGCCACACTGGAGTCAATTTGAGCCCACCTGAAATCAAGAATATCTCATTCAATTTTTACTTCTTAATATACATTTGTTTTTTAATACTAAATATTATATATTATTAGGAATTTACAGTGACATTAACTGAGGGGTCATAGAATAAATAAAGATGAACAAAAAGAAAATTTGGACAAAAAGGACTATTTTACAATGAAGCATTGTTATTTTTTTTAAATAGTTTCAAAAGAAACCAAGAAGTCAAAGCTTTTTATATCCAGTTTGATTGCGCTGGAGGGCACGGTCCTTAATTTCAAAAATCAGAGTAGAATATTTTATCCCGAGGGGCTTCGGACTCTAGAAAAGTGGGAGGTAGCCTGTAATTTCAACGCGGACGGACTAAGTCGCCTGTAATATGGGAACCTAGAGGGCCTCAACTTCATTTCCATAATTCGTTGTTTAAGCATCATTTTTAATAGGCCCCTGGCGCCGGTCGTCAAATATAGGTAACCAAAGACGGCTGGGGTCCAGTGAACCCCCCTTCCAATCTCCTCTCTAGAATCTCAGTCTACAATAAAATTTACCCAAGAATATCAAAAAAATTTTCAAAAAAAAAAACTATTTCAAAGTCGATCATTATTTCATTCATCAGATAAGTCAGTGTAAGCTACTCTGCTAACCTGAGGTTAAAAGAAAACATTGTCATTGTCGAGGTCATTGTGTTCGGGTTAGGACTTATACCCTAGGCCCCCTAGGGGATCGTTTTTCCTCTCAAAGAATTCCAACATTTCAAAACATCAGAATTTTCAGACTCTCCCCATCAGAATTTCTCTTTGTAGGAGGAAAAATATTTGCGAATTGTATTCCCGAAGCAATAAAAGGAGCCGAAATGTTTGCTCAGGTTTTTATGCCTGATGGGAAAATATTTCCTGTCCTGTCAACAAGCAGATGACGAGAGTGACAATAACCCTTTCGTTGAAAAAAATTGCTTTTTAGTGCCACTTCGAGAAAAAATTGTCGAAGCGGTAGGAGAATGATCGAGTGTCCTGAAATTCGATCAAGACCTCTATCCTTGAATGAAATACCCAAAGAGGATTCTAATCTTAGATCCAGCCTGCCTACGAAAGTCGATAATTAATCACAGATTTCACACCCGGTTCGTTTTCGACTCGGGAAAAAAATTTGAGTTTGTGGGACACATCATACCCCACAAGGTTTCTGAATGAATAGAGTTCCGCCGTGGAAGACTGAGCCAGCATGGAGCACGGTGTCGGTGAAACGAATTGTTAAACTGGACCCGCATTGACAAATGATTCGAACTTTCATGGACGGGAATGAGTGGACCTCCCACATTGGAGAAACTCATCCTTCCTTGCAAAGGTCTGCCGACGTTTTTTCTCCACATACAATTTTTCGACTTTGATTTCGTCCATCCTCGAAACCGAACAGTAGCACTCGTTAGGCATCCTTGTCGATGAAAAGATATCCTTTTCTGTCGGATGTGTGCCTCCTTTTGATAAAGGACATGTTTTTCCATCTGTTAGAAGCATCTCGGGTTTAATGAAAGCAAACTTCTGACAAATGAGTCAATGGGCGGTCAAAGGAAGTTGATTTTTAACAGTATTTCCAGATTTCCAGTCGATAGGCTGATTCCCAACATCATGGAAAATTTCGAGCTGTGACTCTCTCCACGGAATTATTTCGTTCATAAAGTTTAGAAGCTGTCTCAGTGTAATTCAATGAATAATCATTCTCAATCTCAGATTTGTGTTTGTGCAAATTTGGTTTGTTTGTCCAAATTTGGAACTGTGACTCTCTCCACGGAATTATTTTGGTTATAAAGTTTTTAGGAGGTCTTAGTGTGATTCAATGAATAATCATATTCTCGATCTCAGACTTGTGTTATTTGTGGCTTTGTGCAATCAAGTGCGATTACACAGCACGATCTGATAGAATGATAAAATTACTCTCAACTTCATGTGAGTTTGTGTGTCAATTATACAACACACCCATCAGGCCTAGCATCGTTTCGACATTTAATTCTGATAAGGAACCATCACGTGTCTTGCACGTAGAACGAGATCGCTATTATTTTTAGTATTTGGAATTTATTTGAATGTTTCATCTCAAATGAAAGTGAAGCAAGTAATTCATTCTTAAGTAACAGAAGAGGAATTTAGCTGAGAAATTTAAAAATAAAATTATAAGAGAGAGTTGGAAGTAGTTGAAAACAGGAACAAAGAAGGGGGCCAAGATATAGGGGGTCAGATAATATGACAAGGTTGTATCCCAGAGGAGTACTTCATTTTTCAGGTGGTCCTTAACCTGGGGGTTTTCCATTTATCTCTTTACTACTTTTTGACGATTTTTAGACTCCCCCCCACCTTGATTGATACGTAACTTTCATAAATAATCTGATTTTTTGCTCTCTAAATATGTTTTCACTCTGTTAAGAAAAATAATTCCATGTAAATTCTGACTATAATATAACATACAATATAAATAGAATTTAAATATATTTAAATAGATTCAAGGGATTTAAATAGAAATTGAAGGATTTGAAGAAGTTTTAAACTCTTAAAAATCCTTTAAACTTCTTTAAAATCTCTGGAAACCCTTAAAATTCCTTGAAGTTCCTTAAAAACAAATGATATTTCTCAAAATATCTTTGAATTCCCTAAAATCAGTTAAAGTCTCTATGAAATCCCTTGAAATTCCTTACAGTCACTTGAAATCTCTCAAAATCCCAGACAAGGCCGAATAAATTTCTGCTAGTAAATAAATAAAAATAAAACGGTTTTGGGAACATTTTTGATATTCTTAATCCAATGAAAGTAAAAAAAATGTTCGTTAGGATAGACGTCTGAAACTTCAACACAGTGAATTTCTAAATGTTTGAAGTTATTTTAATCGATGTTCGTGGGATTTCAAGGAATTTTGCAAGATTTAAGGGCTGTCCAAGGATATCTAAGATTTCAATGGAGAGTCCCTGAAAGCGTTACATAATATATGGACGACCCCCAGAGGCCGGACTATCTTAAGACAGTTTAGTTGTTAAATATACCACACACAAGACACCTCTCGTGCAGGGACCACACACGAAGGATCTCCCTACTCAGGTCCTCCCTTCATCCTCCTCCTCCTTCGCCTTCTCGTTTTTCACTTTTTCCTTGTTCTTCTCGAATATAAAGACGCAAGAAAATCAAGGAAAAAAGAGAAGGAGGGAAATAGGAAAAGAGGGGTAGGTCAAGAAAAAGGATATAGATGAATAGAAAAAGGCGGACAGAACTAAAGTCGGCGATTAACTACGCTTAAAAAATACCTGCTCAACGTGAATCAAAAGCTCACGAAAATCCCAAAGGACCTCGTTATACGCCTAATCTCATTCGTCCCGATCGGTCCTGGATTCCGATTTGCGTTGGTTTTCTTGTAAAGTTCTCTGGACCATATCTTGAGGTGCATCCAGTCATCGGAATTGTCCCAGCTCCCAGGTTTTAGGTTTTACAGGTGATTCCAAATATGAGTTTGATTTTTTCAAAGCCCACACTGAGACTCTCGAAACGATAACCCATTCTTTCACGATTTTCACGAGTGCTCGGCTTCTGGAAAAGAAATAAAGAATATATTGTGTGGCACTTTGCGTGTGGTTTTATTAAAAATATACCCTACACTTGTACCTATACATATAGCTTATGAGAAAACCAGCGGACGGTTTGGTACGAAAAGAGCCTCTCTTCACACAGCGGGGGAATCCTTCGCTCACCATGGAGGTATTTTAGTTGCGCTGTTGGGGGCTCCTGCTCTTTTTTAAAAAGTCCTACCGCGGAGGAAGTGGTCTTGTAGGATCTCGAGTGCCGTGAGAGAGGCGCAACTTGAAACTTGTGGATTCGTGATTTTCGAGTTCCAAAGCCGACTTTTACTGCGGCGAAAGGCTTATAATAATATTTGTGTCGAGGCTATAAGGCTATTTGCAAATTATTAATAATCCGGAACGACCGCACAGTGATTTTCAATATTATTTCAAAAAAATAGAAACATTCAATATATATATAATATATATCAACAGAATACTGAATAGTGCAACGCTATTTTCTAATCAAGTCGGAAATAAGAGAATGTATAATATCAAACCACTGCGCGGAAGTAAATAGCAATCAATTATTAGAAAGTCTCACATGGAGATAATTACTTTTTCAATTTCATTAAAACTCCTCATACGCGATTACCTCTAATTATCCGTACAAATGACTCACTGGAAAATCTTAAATGTTAATAGCATCACGAGTCCACAGCTCGTAAAAGCTTCAACTACTTTTACGAGAAACATCTCAGTAATGATTGATTCCTCGTCCATATATTACTTTTTAGAGTCTCCTCGTACCAAATAATAATCAAGGATCACTCGAAGGATTACTTCAATAAAATATCTACCGTTAAAGCTGACTTCGATCAAGGTCCGATCTCAGGATCCAGTCTGATTGGAACACCTTGGAACTCAATGTGTATCAATAAGTGTAACTCCAGAGGTCAGTCTGAACTTCAATTAGATGATGGATCGTTAGTCCAGCGGAAGGTGTGACGCTATCCAGCTCGTCCTTTGAAGCGAGTGATTTATCATCTCTAAGGACGGAATATTAATATATCGTAATGGTGAGCGCGAGTGGGTTGCGGTCCATACATATATATATATATGTGTGTAATACGTATTACAAACGGGACAGAGGATGGCTACCGGTCCCAGCGGGAGACCACGACGGGGGTCCTGCCTCTCTTCTTGGCTCAGCTACCGAGAAAGCACCGAACGATTCGTCTCTCCTTGTCCTCTCGTCCTCTACCTTCTTTGTTGCTCCCATAGAAGCCTTTTTCTCCTTCGGCGATTATAAAAGCCCTCCCCCCCCATATGGATCAGAATCTTGTACGAGGTACGTTTCGATCAAGTTTGATTATTATAATTACCTCGAATTGCTCTTAGCATCGATCAAATAGATTCATAGGTGAATTGAATTAGCTTTTAGTAGAATTAGCTCCTAGCAAGGGAACTGAAGGACCTGAAAGTTGTTGTTTCTAGCAATGATTTCGTAAGGGTTCACCAGTCTTAATTGGAATTCAAAGTTTATCGCTTCCACTTCACATTCATTAGGAAGCAAATTATAGCAATAAAATTCTTTCAGACCAAGAGGGAATCCAAAGTTCTCATTTACCAATTAAAAGAAGATCTAATATCATCTAATCTGCCTTGCGATCATAACTCGCAAGAGTCAGTCTCGCTACTGATCATCAACGTTTAGCTAAGAGCGAATAGATAACATAAAAAAAATCCGAGGTCCATCGAGGGAACTGGTATAAAATCTAAATGAAGGATCTGAGGGGGGTAAACGCAAGGCCCCTTTCGGCGTTCTTGAACTGGCCCAGCCGTATGGGTATGCTATGCTGTATGGAAAGGGTGTAGGGGGGGAGGCAGTGCTATGCTATCTCAGGGATCTCAATCTAAAAACTCTTGGAACATATTTTCTCGAGTTTAGAGCCGCGGCACGACTCTGATTGGACGAGAAGTTTCTCTGGCGCTCTACCTGTTTGTGTTTGCCGCGTTCCTGAGATCAAAGGATGCCGACATCGGCAGCTTGGTCCGTGGGGTGTCATGTAGAATGGAGGAGGGTACCCATCGTACCCACCATATTCATTAATACATCCTGCGAAAGATGCTGGGGGTATTCTTATATATACGAGGAATAAGAACTCTGCTAAAAGCATCTCGAGGTCCCCTGAACTAATGATACCCCAGGTACCCGGAAATTCAGTTTATTATTATTATCATTCAGCATAAACTCGACATTCCTGAGAAAAGGAAAAAAGTGGTCTTTTATCCAGAGGACATTTGATGAAAATAATAAATTAGGGAGACATTGTCTTGTAGTCTCACGCCTGTCCGAAAAATTAAATGCGACATGTTTCGGAAAGCCGACTAATCCACAAAACCTCACGAAAGTCGTTAAGATCAGTATAAGATATGATCGTTTAGGAAGACTGGTCGACTGGTACCAAAAAGATCATCTCTGAATTTTAGATCCGAGGACAATGGCGCCCGTGTTCTTCGGGGATCCTCCATTTTTTTAACGCCTATCTTGTCTGGCATCTGACATGTCGAAAATGATTTTCCACTCGACAATGCAATTATTCTTTAAAGCTTGGATTTAAAATTTAGTTTTTACTAGCAAACATATTTTGTTTTACTTTTTACAATTTCGAGTAATTCAAAAGCGAATCTTGGGTTGAGATACTAATGTATGCGAGATTTTCGAGAAATTTTGTTGCACCACTTTTTTAGAGAGGGATTTCAAGAGGTTTCTAGTAATTTTAAGGGATTTCGGGATATTTTGTGGAATTTTAAAGGACTTCATGCAATTCTAAGAGATTTTTAAGAATTCTAAAAGATGTTAAGGGATTTTATACGTTTTCGTGGAATTTCGAAGAATGTTTAGAGGTTTCAAAATGTTTCTGAGATTTTTAAGGAATTTTTAATATTATCGTAGAAATTTCAGGAAGTTCAAAAGATTTTCACGAATTTTAACGGATTTCAAGAAATTTTTTACGGCTTTTAAAATATTTTATCAAATGCATAAAGTAATACATCTCGTGATAGGGAAACTGGATGAAGGCATTAAAGATTTGAAATGTAAGTTTCCACTCAGTTTATCACGCGAGGAATTACCTTTCCTGTTTTCGCTAAAGTGAATTCGTAATATTGTGTTGTCTTATCGCGGGTAAAGACCCCCGTCGAGCCCAGCCAATTCAAACTTGTCTTTGAGATAGCACCGAAGATAACACCCAATTGTGACAACTCACGTGCACACTTTGTTTGCGCTTAATATCACGCTATATTTTTTATCACTTGTCTAAAGTTCGTAATGACAAATTTTCTCTTCTTTTTCCGTTCTCTAATGCCGGCAACATTTTATTGCACAGTTTTGTTGGAAAAAATCAAACTTATGTGTTGATAAAACATAATTTTATCAAAACTATCAATTTTTATGCCAAATGAATTTTGAACGATTCTCGTCAAATTTGGTGTAAATTATTTTCGTGGCGCGTGTATACAAGAGTGGATTTTCCGATATAAAGAGAGTGAAAAAGGGACCCGCGACTCTCCGAATACAATGATGTGGCGAAAGAGGAAATGAGCCGTGTCTGACTTGTTCCGAAAAGAAGGGCCTATTATCTATTGCTATATAACGGCCACGCATCTGTTATGTCTTTAAAACGGTCGTCTTTTTCTAGTCTTCTCCCTTTTCCGAGTTGAAAGACTCCTGTGCCTGTACCTGCATGAAAATGGGGTAGCATGCCCCTCTCTTTGCCTCTTTCATGATACCAATAAATTTTCTACTTACCGATCGTGAACTTCCTTGTTCCTTCTCCGTCACAAGAAGAGCCCTTCAACAAAGAATTACAATACATCAATGTAGAAAAAATCTTTATAGGAAAAATCTTACTTACGAGTCAATTCTTATTCTTGTATAAAAAAAGGCTGAACAAAAAGAACAGAGAGAATGTAATCTATGAATGAATGAAATTTTGAAAAGATGAATTGCATCAAAATTGTACAGTATTTCCTGAAAGGAGGAATTCATTTTTTTTAAATATGTATCAAATTTATTTCACATGCATAAATTTTTCTTGAAATATTTGAGACTTTTTCAGTTGAATAATTACACTGAACCGGAGGTTTATTGTATCGTTAAAGTTATCATAAATCATATACTTGAGACCCTTTTTATCTCGAATAAATATATCCAGGTCAAATGAAAAAATAAGCAAGACAAGCTTAATTTTAACGAATTTTATGATAAAAAAGTTAAGTAATAGAAGATATTGTCGAAAGTGCTACTCACGTTTATTATTATGCATATCTGTATTATACACTATCTGCACTCTGCCTCTTGACCGCTGAATGTGTCACAGATGATATGTTTTTCATTTTCTAAGAGAGAGTTTCTAGAAATAAAAACAAAACAGGATTTTCTTAATATTTTGACTTGTCAAATAATCTTTACATACAATTTAATAAGTACTTTCAAATGAGGTAATTTTGATAGAAACCCCCAAGAATCAGGAAGATTTTCTGCATGCAAATCATATACGCCTAATATCAATTCTCAGAAACGTTTTTACGAAACCCGCGCAAACCATGTTTTTTGCTGGTGAGTCAATTATATGAGCGTACTGGAATTTTTCCTCAAGTATATCGATAAAAGATAGACACCGAACAACAATTAAAGATAATTATTGAATTTTAAACGTTTCAAGTTTATAATTATTTCGAATGCGTTTCTTTCTAGTTCAATCATGAATGCATCAAATTAAATATATTCTGGAGGGCTTAGATTTTATTGAAGGACCGATACCTGATCTAATTTAGTGCAATTTCATTTTTTTCAAAAATTAACAGGTTCTTCACCAAAAGAAATGAGTTATTCACAAAATTGCTTGATGCTAATATTTGCCATCGGTATTTTCTGATAAAGTTTGAAGTGAACTTATTTATTTAACAAGAATGTAGCAATTTGAATCGCTAATTGTAAACGGGTCGTGTTGTCATAAAGCTTTTAGGTATACCTACATTGCATATTTATGACGGCTAATAATCTGCTTGAGAATAGAATAAATACATCTGAGAACGAGAGTATATATTATATCTACGACACTCTAAGCCTATAGGCAAAGATAACACTTGTCTGAAATATCTAAGGGACTTTGTTCCTAGCTGCTATTGGCTAAATTGGCTTCACACTTGAAGCTATTCGTAAAAACACTGGTCGAGTAAAATATCACCAAGACCTTTACGAATTTGGTAGGTCACGTTCGTCCTAGGGGGTAACGAGTTTTATCGGCTTATCACTTGTATCCTTCATTTTCCAAGAGTTCAACGAGTGTCAATCGCCGATTAACTCGTACTCGTACACTCTCAGCGTAATTCTTCAACGTCATCAGTAAATTGCACTCGATGGAGTGTCATGAGCAAATTTAGAGGCCGGTGCGAGCTGCAATTGCAATTATTATTATCATATATAATAATCTTGATTATTTTTCATTTATCCATCGAAAATTGTGCAATGCTTTTAAATTGAAAGCCTAAATAATTTATAAATAAACTAAATAATTTATAAATGAAACTATTTTAAAAGACATTTAAAACTGAAGTCTTATTTTTAGTTTCGAAATGTTCCAAATTTAATATTTCAAACAATGACTTTATGAAATTGGAATATAAGGTGGATTATTCTCGAGTGTCGTTAAATTGTGCAGTGTACATATGTCCGTTAAAGATCCTGCGCTCTTTTATCAAGGAGAATAAAAAAGTTTATCTTAATGATCCCTCTACATTCTACAATGTTTGCAACGACATGCATCTACACGTGAGGGATTTGTCTGCATGCTCCTCATGATTTACGACTTTTTAAGAAACTTAAGCGACATGTCTTTAATGAGCCTAACTTTTTTATCAAAAAATAGCATCAGTCACATAGCAAAATGCTGGTTAAAAATAGCTACATTTATTTATTTCCCTTTAGAATGCTTTTCAACTTCGGAATAACTTCAGTCAATATATAAAATGAGCTATTAAATCTCTATCTATAAATTTTTAAACTAAGACCCGCATACAGACCCGCAAGGCTTTTGAATGCCTTGAAACATATTTTTATCGGTATAATGTGAAACTGTAAAAATTCAGTGAATATATTCATCATATATTGTTTTTAATGCCTCAAGTATTTAAAATTCAAAGTTTAAGCCTCATAACTTAAAATGAAAAAATGTTACGTTTTCAAAATTGAACCATAGGATCCTATAATCTCTAATATGAGAAAATTTCTAAGCGATGAGCGTACGTGACTTTCACAGACAAGAAACTTTTCTTATCTTTGCCTAAATAGAAAAAGCGGAGGATATTTCAGGAATTTTGGGGAACTACTTTAAATTCATAAAAGAATCAGAACATACACTCATACACTGTAAAAAATTTCTTCGAGAATTTTCCATAAAATTGTTGGGATGATAATATTGGGGAAAATCATTATCTCAAATAAAAATGCCGAAAATTCCCTAAGAAATTGTACACTCAAAAAAATGTTTGGTCAAGTTAACCAGAATTTTGGTGATATTTTTTTGAGCGTAGGGAAATTTCCCAAAATTTTTTGCAGTGTAATATTGAATATTGCACAAGATTTGAATAAATCCTCATTTCTTCGGTGCTCAAGTATAGACAGGGACAATTGTCACAATGTAGTGAAAATTGAAACTGAGTCTGAGAACTTGGATCGACTGCCAAGAGTCAAGTGTGTTGTGCGCATTGCTTTATCAGTTGATGCAAGTTGTGGACTCAGCGAGGACGAAGTGAGGCGAGGGGACTGTTAGAGTCAGAACTGATAGCGTAGCTATTTATAAGGGGCTTCAGCCATCTGCGATATTAGTTTGACATTCGTCTCATTCGCCTACAGAAGCTCTATAGATATCTCATCATTCCTTACCATTCCATCCTACGATCCTACCATTCTGTCTCTCCTCGCAAAATAAAATGACCGACAGCTAGTGATCCTCGATAGGGCCTTTCCAAAGGTAGTTTACAAACGACGTGTAACCAACGTCCAGAGATTGGATGAGTGAACAGTGAATTCCAAAGAGCTCTTGCAGTCCAACTCAATCCGGTTTTCAAACGACGGAAGCTCAAGAAACTTCAGAATCAACTCATCGAATCTGAAAAAAAAAACGAAGAAGTCAAAGATAGCTAAAGTTCTTGTAGCTGAACAAGAATCAACTACGGAAGTATTTCTATCAACTTGAAGAATTTCGATTATCTTAACTTCGACTAAAATGGAGGTCCAATTATCCTAGCATAAGTACTCGCTTTTTCACCATCAACTTTTTCCGTAGAAGAGATCTACGAAAGAAAAAATTTGAAATTCCACTCAGTTTTATTTTCACCGTGAAAATTATTCGTGAGGATTGCATTAGTAACACAGCCCTGTCTTATGATCTGTTTTGTGCATCCCAGCCTAGTTATGTTTTCGATAGAGTACAGCAAGCAATTCCTGAGCTATCGCATACTCAAGTCCAACCGGTTCAAATATATCTGACGATACGGACTCGGACTAAGTTTTAAGTGGAAAAAAATAAGTGCGCAAGTGTGCGTGTGTGTATGTGGTGGCCGCGGAGCTCAGGAATCACTCCCTTCGACAAGACCTGGAAAGTCTTGTCATTTATGAAAATTAGGTGTTCCTCTCTAAAAAGCGACCCGCGATTGCCTCGCGCAATTTTAGAGTCCGAGAAAACATAGAGTATTTCGTATTGTAGGCCAGGCCCTCGAAAGTCGTTAGTTAGGCGAAATTTTCGAGGATAGGCCGTCCTTCCGAAATCCGATGATCTAATGCGGAGACAATCGTTGAGAAAATTAGGAGAAGCAAAGGCACGAATCTAGGTTTACTGCAGTCTTGAGTCCAAATATCTATCAACAAAAGAAATATATTTTTTTTAATATACGAAGAATTGTTAGTATACGAAGAATTGTTAGTACACGAAGAATTTTAAATTAGAGATCTGCACGTCTCCGGTGATATTGTTAAGTTTGAAAGCGTATTTTCTAATTGAAACCATGATTGTTTACGTTCCTGGCAGAATGCCAAGCCACGTTGGTCCGTACGGCGCCGCTCGCTATCCGGGCACCCTGCTAAGTGCCGTTCCGGGTTACTACAACCCGGTTTCCGGTTACTCAACCAGCCAAAACTCCAACTACTACGGGAACCTGAGCCTTCACCAGCCACCGCTGGACCTTCCGGTTTGGCCGCGAAGGATGCCGGCAGAAGAAGAACTAGGGACTTCGCCTTCCGCAGGATTGGCAAGCCTAGGTGTCTCACCTGGCACCCTTGGAACCGGGGGTCCCCCCAGTCCTGCCCACAGTGACTCTGACGCCTCCAGCTCCAGCTTAGAACTTGGCTCAGTCAGGAGAGGAGAAAACGCCCAACTTAAATGCAGGTAAACTATCAACTTTGTATGTTTTTAAATCTGATTATTATTAGTATTCAGATTTCGTTAAACATGATGGATGATACTCTTTCCTCTCTAGAAGAAGCACCTTCCTACTGGGCACCAAATTGAAAGACGTTTTTAAAACGTTGTTAAAAACGTTCCAAAAATTTCTAATATATTAAAGATGTTTTAGGAAAGTTCTAAAGACGTTCTTCAATTTTGTGCTGAAAGTAGCAACAGAAATTTCGCATACTTAATTTGTTTATCGCAACTTTACGTAACTTTGTCAATGTATTGTCTAAAACAATGATTGAAACCAACAACGGTAAGATTACGCAGTTGTGTAATATCCCCATTTAATCGAATATGCCTACAACAGTAACACCAACATTTTTTTAAAGTAAAGACTACCAATTTCCTTATAATTACGAAACTAAAGTGGACCTAAGTCCATATCACTAATAGTCTATAGAGATAAATATAAAAACACGTCGTTATCCTCAACCCACAGATAAGGAAAATCCGAGTGATAAAATTAGTACCTACTTCTTGAACTGACCGAAATTATCTCCAGTTAAATTAATTAATTTCCTAAAAAAAAACGTTCAATCGTATAATGAGTCGTAATGTATCCTCTGAAGATTTTGCGATAAGCAATGCAAAAAATCTTCATAATATATCTATTACTTTATCTCTCTCTCTAATCGTATTCGTAACTTTGAGACAATGTAAAATGTAGGCTTCATTCCAGTATCAACCGGTTCTCTTATCAAGTATGTCTACGTTTCGTTACATTTTAGACGATTATGTATATCGCGGATAGGTCGCAGATCGTTTGGCGTGTTCCGCGATGCATTTGCTCTTCTAAATGACAATAATTTATCTCTCTAGTGTGTACATATGAGCTTTACACAAACGTACATGTGCGTACACAGTCCTATGATTATTCTGGTCTTAACCAGTTTCCTAGTGAAACGTGTATGAGATATGAAGAGCAACTTGTGTTTATTTCTATCAGCGTCACAAATTATAAAATCTCCTGAGTCGATTCTGATAAGATGTATATAAACCGATCTTTGATACAATTTCCAATTCTATTTATTTAATGTTCTCGTCATTGTTATTATAGACAATTATAGTCTTCAGAATTCTGCATATCTTGCAAATTTTATAGGTCGATAGAAAATAAATACAATTTCCTATTCAATAGTACTAACACTCATTTTGTAACTTCATTGCTCTTGTGTTGGGCACGTCTCATATCTTTCACGTGATAGACATGTGAAGGCTGAGAAAAAATTTAATCCGAGAAATTTCTTATCATCTCAAGCTACCTATCTCTCAGTCGCTATTTAAATTAGCTATGACAGATATATTAGGATAATATATAGCAATACCAATAGCAGACTTCACAGCATAAAAATGCTTTTAAAATAGAAGAAATAGTTATTATATTATTACTTATTTATTACTTTTTTTTTTTATAAAAATAGAAGAATAAATTCTTTCGAATACAATTAAAACAGGTACTATATTAAATCCAATTTGAGACGCTTTTCAAAAAAGTTAGTTTCTAAATATTTAAGACAAGAATAATAACTTATTCTATGCACGATTCTTCTTGGAAGTAGAATAAAAGAAGAGATGTACATTCGTCGCGTGAATTGATCTTATCACCTGTGCAAATACGGACATCAGTTAAAATCCTTCTAGTCGATAACGACAGTGTAACAGCTACCTTTTCAAGTATTTCTTTTTTTAACAAGTTGATAAAACGATGAAGAAATGTGCTGTCGTAAAACTAAGAATACTTAGTGTGCTTTTCCGTTTATTGTCAACACAAACTGAAGGTCGCACAGTACTCTTTCTTTAATATTTTTCTTTCACTGTCGGAGGAAATATTTAATATTAAGATAAGTCTTCTTTGAAAACGCCATGAGTGTCATAACTTCAGTTCTAGGGGTTTATTTGAGTTTCGGAAGGTCGTTGATTTGTAAGAGACAAACATTTTTCAAGAATAAACGTAAGAGTCAACAAGAAAACAATTAAACATAAGAACTAAACAAACTTCTACCAATGAAAATCGTGAATTTTAATTTCACGCGACTAGAATCTTGAAAACTGACCTTGAAAATAACCAGTAAGAATAAGAGTCACCTTGACTTTAAGTCTCGAAGTCAAATTTGCAAATGCTATTTGACCATTCCAAACAAAGAATCTACATACCTTCTCCGACTGGAATGGCACTCATGATAAACTGAAGTCAAATGGTGCCAATTGACAAATGAACAAAATTAGCATCAATTCAAGAGGCTAAAATGCATATATGACGCAAATCACGCGTCGATATATCCCTCATTCGAGACCCACTGACTACGGTCATAAAAAATTCAATCTATCTTAACTGCCTTTGATCTCTATTCCATTGAAATCGACGAAGCATTCAAAGAAATGATAAAGAAGCTGCATTTTTAACTGAGTTACAATTTTCTGAGGAGAAAGGGAAGAATATTTTATACTACAATCGTAAAAAAGAGTCACTGTCTCGCAGCCTCTGATTTAGTAAACCTGATTCTTCTATTCACGTGTCATAGCTTTCTAAGAAATAATTTGTATAACTTAGCTCTATTGATCCGAATTAATTTTTTGAACCTCTTATAGAGGTATACGAGATTGTATAGGAATGTTCATAATTTTAATAATAACCCTTATATGATTCTAATTACCCAGAAACTAAAAATAATAAAAACATTTATTTTTTCAGATGGCAAAATTGTGGACGATGGTTTACGTCTTTGGAACAACTGGCAGGTCATGTTGCACGATTGCATGCAGCACCAGGTCCTCGCGGACTCTTTTACTGTGGCTGGGAAGGATGTGCGAGAGGAGAGCGTGGATTTAACGCAAGGTAAATTGTTTATGAATTTTTTTTGAGTTTTCTCTGCAATTAAAAAATTTCTAAGAGACGATCTTCCAGTATCTCGTAACACACATTATTACCTAATTCTAAAATTTGTCTATGTTCCAGGTACAAGATGCTAGTACACGTGCGAACTCATACGAACGAGAAGCCTCACCACTGTTTCCAGTGCGACAAGAGTTTCAGTAGAGCAGAAAATCTCAAGATCCATGCCAGGTCGCACACTGGAGAACGACCCTATGTCTGTCCAGTGGAAGGTTGCAACAAGGCCTACTCGAATTCCTCTGACCGATTCAAACACACCAGAACGCATGCAGTGGACAAACCTTACTGTTGCAAAGTCCCAGGCTGTCCAAAAAGATACACCGATCCATCCTCTTTAAGAAAACACGTGAAAACCTACCGTCATTATGTAAACAACAACGACAAGCTGCAAGAGAAGAGTTTCGACGAAAGCAATAGTAACATCGACAAAAACAGATTCGATACAACACCAGAGAAACAGAGTAGCACTCATTCTGAGTCTGACAAGAAAGATTCGAGCATCGAGAGCAACACATCAGGTTCTAGTCCAAAAGCGAGTAACAGTTTCGAGGAGCAGAGGAAATTCGTCGAGTGGAATAACATCTACAACGCCCAAGAGCGTAAAGACCAGGAACTCATGACACCACCAAAGAGTTACGAATCAGAAGTCAAGATCTATCCAATGATTTATGAAGAAAGCTACATCTTACCTGACAGAATACAAGCCAATCCTTTGTACACCCAAATCGGCACCACTTCCTCACCACATGCTAGTCCTCAACATGTTCCTGATATGCTTCCGAGGATGGGAATGCAATCCACACCCATCAAGGCTGAAGAGACTATGGATTGTCTAGGTAGAACTGCGACTGTAGATTACAGAAACATCGAGTCAATTGTCAACAGCACACCCTGCAAAAGAGAAAGTACAATCGTGAGTTCAGAAACAGTGAGAAATTCTGTGATAAAACGAGCTGAGAATTTGAAAATGGAAGTGATAGATGAAGCACCGACAAGAGAAGAACCGAAGGCAGAGGTATCTGAATGCTGCTGTCGTCATAAATGTTGCATCCACAACAACGAGAACATCATTGAGAAGACGAAAATTCTCTCAGATTTCATCCTCAAGGCGCAGAATCCTTTGTTTAGACATCTTCTAGGCTCAGTCGACTTGCAGTATGGCTTGCAAAATATGTGGAGTAACATGGCTGATAACAGCAACACCTGTGGACAAGACCTCAGAGTTAAGAGTAGTGATATCGTCACCGAAATGGAACAGGACTTACCGCTAGACCTGACGATTAACAAGTAATTAGTCGAGTTTATTGAGAGAGTACCAAAAATATTTGATGTATCATATGCGTTATATCCGAGGTCTAGCTGGTCTATGCCTTACCGGATTGGTTTCTAGACAAAGTCTGTCGAGCGATTGGCATACTATTCGAAAACACTAATCGGGAATCTCAAAAAAGAAAATAAATTAGAGATTATCAGAAGCAAGCAAAGGCAAACTCTGCTCGATGCTAATGGGGTCAGAGAAGCATATCTTGTTCTGGTCAGACTGTCAAGCCAAATATATTACTTTAGTATGTACTATCGAGTCGATCGGAACCGCTTCAAATCAAACATAACTTGCTCAATACTTAAGTTCTCTGACTAAACTGTTGCGTGCCTTAATAGGATTCATCTGAGTTATTCCAAAATTAAATATCAAAAATATTTTAAAGAGATAAAAAATTCATTGTTTTTGATAATCTAGGGTAACCAGTTAAATCGAAGCATTTAAAATATAAAATCAAAACATTTGTAACACAACGTAGCCTTGTAATTTTTTATATCAAAATAAACGGTTACGTAGTCACCCTATTAACATTCAGAAAGAAATATAATGCTTTGCATGAGAGTGAGTGAGAAAACGAGAGCTTTCTCTCTCATTCTCATGACTCGGTTTAGCGCCTTAAAGTAATTCAAATTTATCTAGCTAAATGAAAACACATGTTCTTTCTACGGGCCGTCCATAAATTAAATTAAAACTAATTTATGTTTTCAGAAGCATTATTTGATATAAAAATGTTACTCCGTAATTTTATATTTAAAGATTTATATTGATAGTTAAATTTTGTAACTACGTTGGCTAAATCTTATTTGTTATTGAGATTAGTTATTAAAACTAAATTGTAAAATTACACATAACAGTTACTTAAAAGTATAATTTTATCATAGGCTTGATATTTTGACGAGAAAAAAATACTGATTTGAAATTTTGATTTTAATTACAATATTTGACATAAAATTATGCTTTTAGTAACATATGTTTCGAACACAGTTTTTTATTATGTGTTCCTATTATAACTGTTACATTTGTGTGAATTTTCTCTTATTTATAAATTGTCTCTATTACTACTCTATTTCTACTATTTCTTCTAATTGTGCTAGACTTGTGAATGTTATAAAAAGAAAAGATTGTGGACGACCCCCTGAAACACATAAAAAATTAATAATCGTATAATTTTAACTCAGATGGGTTCTTTTTAATTCTTAATAGTTCTCCTAGCTTCCGCCAAAGAGTTTATTTCTAAATAAAAATAAAGAGACTCTGAATATCAATCAAGACTGTAAAGTGACCTTTGGACCTTTCTGAAAAAATTAAATATCAAACAATAACTTATGCATAATATTATAAAATTATTATATATTCAAATATAATTTTCTGAATCGACTTACAGTTTGATGCGAAGTCTCTAAGATCAAAGAACACAAAAAAACTCGGCTCGAAGTCAACTGTTGACGTTGTACGCATGATGTACACTGTACATAAACGACGACCGGATGATGTATCCAGAACGAAAGATGTTTGCATTTATTATAGCATTATGCGTGGTACCATCGAAGTTTGGCATTGAGCTGTACCTGTATCATCATTTGATAAATATATTCACAAATCTCGATAGAAAGCTCGATGCCTTATTTCGAAAATGTAGGTACAGGCGTGTGTATATATATAAATAAATATATCTGTATATTTGAAAAGATGTCGAAAACAATGGAAGTACGAAAGACAAGTGCCTTATTCTCAAAGAAATATGTTGTCATACTATTCAATAAAAAGCATTATTTATACAAAAAAGATTTTATTCTTTAAATCCATCTGCACCTCGACGTAACAAAAATACACCCCTCATTCTATCCTTCTTGGTTAATCACTCAGATTGAATCGGAGATTTCTTATTTCCATTATTTTAGGTCTGAATCTTTTAGTTATCAAGTTATGTTCTAGTTACTGAATTGCAAGTATCAGTTTGTTAAATTATATAAAGATTTAGAGTTAATTCGGCGCAGAAACGGAAGAAAATAATCATTACAATTTTCCTAACTACTTACGAGATAAACCCTATCACACATATACGAAAATTTTTTCTTTAATAATTTAAAAATTTGGAATATTGTGCGTTGAAGTATTAAATTTAATACATAACAACAGTCTATGAAATTCGTAATAACCTAGAACATATAAAACTCCTAAGTTCGAATATCGCTTTCACCATTCATTTACGATAAAAATATCGTTCTGTATTAAAGGTTTACTGCGATCGTACCCTTTGGCTTGGATATATTGTCCATTTCAATGAGCAGCTTACCTTAAGATGCACTGTGACCCGTCAAAAGTTCGGACATACCATCTTTGATTATTTTTAAACACTCCACGTCTGCATTTATCGTAGCGATTAGTTGCGCCATGCCTTGCTGCTCCATGCTGAGATACTATAAAATTTACACGTTTTAATAAACTTCAAAAGGTAAGTACATTAGAAGTTTCAAAATTACAGGATTTTTTTAAGACCACATGCAAGTAACTTACTGTCTTTATATCATCCTGTGCAATAGGATCCATAGCATATCGTTCCTGACTTTGAATATCAACATGCCTTCTCATTCTTAATTGCGATAACATTTCGCTGATTCGGCCTTTGTATTGTGTCGGTGCACTAATTTGAGAGTGCATCGCTTCAAACCTATTAGTTAAAATCTCTTCCTCAGGTTGTAAAGAGAGACCAACTTTTCTGGTGACTTCTTGCCGGACCAATACCTATTTAAAATAAGGTAATGAAGATAAGCATTCAGAATCACGAAAATGTTTTTCAATAGCTTGCAGTAACATAATGGTAGAATTTTTGTGTTTATAAAATTTAAAAAGTTACCTGAAGCAATCTATGTTGAAGTTCCAAGAGTGTTCGACGATGCTCTTTCAACTTTGCTTGGGTTGCTGTGTGTTGCCTTTGTAAACCTTGAATTCTTTCAGTTACCATATCGAGAAAAGCTCTATGTCGTGCAGTTTCCTCTTCTTGACACTTTAATCTATGTTTCACTTGATGAAAGCCTATCATTGGTACAGGTATATACCTATCTGGATTAGGATTGTCTAATTGTGCTTGTTTCCATAGTCGAGGATCAATCGAACAAGGCGGATTATCAAGATATTCTTTCAAATGTGAAGGTTCCAGTTTAACTAACGGATAAACATTTTCAACGCCCATTTGCACAAGTTGTTGTTTCTGCATTACTTGAGTAAGATAACCGAACAACTCGTTAGCGGGGATTTTCCTAGAAGTGCCAGTGGCTCCCTTTTCTGAGACGAAAATTGTAGCCTGGGATTTGGTCTCGCCGGTTGATTTAATTGTATCAACTACAACCGTGAGGTTGGGTTTGTTGCCTAAAATCGCATTTAATGACCCTATTAACTGTTGTCTTCCGTCTTTCACTTCCTGTTCCTTCTTGTTGAAACAGACAACTACGAGACCTTCATTGTTATCCGCATCTGGCATTCGACTATAACCAATGGCTTTGAATCTGCATAATGGATTCTCCTGATTCAGATCTATTGGTGGTGCATTCGTAGTATAGTATGCTTTCCCTGTTCCCCACAGTGCTTGAATAAGATTCCACCTGCCGATGGTGTTGTCCCGCTCGTCATTAAATAATTGACAATTGAAGACTGCATTGTAAAGTGCTTCTGAAATAGCATTTACATTTTGCTGTTGTATTTGCAGCTGTTGTTGTTGTTGTGTTTGGTGTTGTGGCTGTGTTAAACTTCCCCCAAATCCGCTAAAACCAGTTCCTGCTAGAATTGAAATATAATCGTCATTTGGAAGTTTTTATTAGGAAACTGTTTTTTAATAAATAGATAATTCTATTCTCATCAGTACCAAATCCACCAAAACCTGTCGCAGTAGTTGTGGTAGGTTTTGTTCCAAAACCACCAAATCCAGTGGAAGTTCCAAAGCCTGTAGGAGCTGTGCTAGTACTTCCAAAGCCTGTAGGAGCTGTGCTGGTACTTCCAAAGCCACCGAATAAGCTTGGAGCAGAAGTGGTAGCTGTTGTTCCAAAAGTACCAAAATTCCCAAAACCACCAATAGTACTAGTTGTCGCTGGGGTACTTAAAGCACCAAAACCTGTTGAAGATACAGCTGTCGTTCCAAACGTTCCTCCAGATCCAAATCCAAAAGTCGTTCCAGGAGTGCTAAAAGTACTTGTGCTAGTTGAGGTGGATCCAAAGCCAGATTGTGCGGGTGTACCAAAACCAGTACCCGTCCCAAAACCAGTGGTCTGTGAAGCTGGGGTTCCGAATAATGAAGGCGCAGCTGCAGTTGTTGCAGGAGTACTACCAAATCCGAAAGATTGTGTTCCGAAACCAGCTTTAATAAAAATGGAACGAACATCAAATATTTATTATTTGTTAAATAATATACTTATAAGCAAAATATTGAATAATTAATACGAATAATTTTTAGCACTTACTGCAAAAGTTTATTAATCAGAAGATTCCAATCTTTAAATGATTGTTTCTGCTAAGATGTAAAGAATTGACAGTTTTTTGTCTTGTCCATTTTGAAATGTCAAAAACACAAAACTCTATTTGAAGAGGTATAATATATTTTAAAGATTAGTTTTGAAGGCATGCGAATTGAACATTAACGAGTTGGTTGAAAATTTACAACTCCGGAAATGAAATAACGCTATAATCAAAAACGAACTTAAAAGTCCTTAATTTTCAATTGATGGAGTATATACAAAAGAATTAAAAAGTATGAAGAGGTTGTGTATGACGTAAACAAATAAATTAACAAATTGGATCTAAAATCAATTTTAAAAGAAAATGTCTGTTTTAAATGGTGAGAAAATGTGTAAAGTAAGTATTTTGAAAATTAAAAGTTCTCAATAATTGTCACTTTTTAAGTTAAAATACTAGTTACTGTAATTAAATAAAATGTATTTTTTAGTTACGTTATGAAAAAAATGAGCAACATCTTCACAACTATCTACTACCAGATAATTTTAATAATGAACGAAATAAAGTTTCAATTTTTCGAAGAGATAATCCACAAGATGACATTTCAACCGAAATCTCAAATGAAATAGGAACCACAGATCAAGTCGTTGGGGTTATTTAACTTTATATTATTTTAAATTCATTAAAACCTGCCATCCTAATTATTAAACTTTACCGCGCCTCTCGGAAACCTGCTTTTAGAATCTTTTTTAAATTAAATTCCGCAGGAACCGTTGGTAGAGGAAATGTTAACGACACCGGGGAAAATACCAAATGAAATGTACGACCTAGAAAATACACCTCCAGAGCCTAGAACAACAATGGAAAGCAAAGACTTGGAAACAAATGCCCCAACCGTAACAGAGCAAATTTTATCAACATCCGAAAGAATTGTTGATATCAATGAATCGCGTGTTGCAGAACCATCTATACTTCTCATTGTAGGAGTCATTATAGGAGTTTTATTTTTATTTGGCTGCATTATTGCATGTGCAATTTCCAGAGTGAAAAAGAAGAATTATAAACAGATAAATAAGAAAGATGTTGAGTACAATGCAGCGGATCGTCCTTTATTAAGCACTTGTAAGCGAAAAGATTCCTCATCATCTACTTGTTGCAGGAATTGAAAAATATATTGAGCAATAATCGAATTTGTAAACAGTACAGTTTAACAATCTTTTAAGAATTGGCGTAAGACTGTGAAAAAGAATGGTAAGATTTAAATAAAATTAAAGAGCATTAAAACATTAACTTTTTCAAATTGGAGCAAAAATTAACGAAACTGGATTCTAACCTCAAAACATCACGTGCTCTTTAATCTTTAATATATATGAAAATCTGTACAAATCTGTACAAATTTCAACCTTTATTGGTATTGCATAAGTAGGCAACTTTGATTAATACATTTATTTGTAAAAGGAAACAAGATTGGGGGAAATTTATAATGTAAATTGAAAATCTTGTAAATTAATCGAGTTGTAACGTGATATACTTTTTACCTGGTTTAACCGGTGTGGTCGTTGTTGCGGTTTGGCCAAAAGCAAATGAAGGAGTTGTAGCGGGGGTGGATGAACCAAATCCAGTACCGAAGGACATTTTTCCACTTTTTAAAACACAAGAATTAACTAAAAACACTTGCACTTTTCCCCAATTCCCGCCTTCGTTTAGAATCTTTATAATGAATATCATGAATATGGCTACAAAAGACATTTGAACTTTGCCACCAGGTGTCACTGGGCTTTTCGCTAGAGAAATACTGCCATTGGTTAACATTTTGCGCGCGAGATTCAAAATCGAATTGCACATCAAATTTCAGCCAATGGCAGAATTTCTCCAACGGAAAGTCAGTGAGCACTCTCAGGGCCGTCGAAAAAGTAGCCTGGGGGGGGGCATCAAGGGGGATTGTTCCTCTCCTCGAACTGAAAAATAAAAAATATTTCTGTAGTAAGTAGTAAGTACCGTAAGTACTGTTGTATTTGTTTAATAATTTCCAATACAGAAATTTTTAATCATATTGAAAATATTATAGCTTGTTTCTGTTAATTAATAATAAAGGAAGGGCCGTAGTAAAAATGCAGAAAATTTTTCTTCAACCAATTTTTTAGTTCAAAACTTTAAATAAATATTTCCATCATCTAACGTACATATATATAATTATGTATGTATAAGGTACTTTCTTTAAAGTTTCGATAAGACTCCTCCTTAATTGAATTTTCCATAAAATTGCGGAAAAGTAGTAGAAAATTAAAAATGTACATACAAGATCGTACAAAATAAAACAAGAGACAATAATACTCGAATTGGTAATTTTCTACACACTTCCCTCTCACAAACGAATATAAATTCATCTTAATACGAACAAATTTTTAGAATTTCATATCGTCTAAACAATTTTCAATTCTAGGATATACACGTAAATCTACTGTGGCATGACGAATCGCAGTCAAATCGCGTTAATATCTCAAAAGTGTCGCAGACCTATACACACGATTTATATGGCACAAACGCTCGAAGACTTATCTTAACTGTCGTTGATACGAAAATCAGGTATCCTTAAGTTTGAACAAGTTTCTTATAATTGAGGACTAGAATCCACCAGGACTAAAATCCACGTGGCACGTTAATCGACAAAGTTTAATTTTAGAATGCAGCTCCTCCAACTTGCTTATCATCTACATAATTCTTTTTCGCTCAGTCGATGTCTTCTATAATCAGCCGATGTCTTCTAATCAGCCGTTTCTAGAATCAGAAAAGAAGAGAACGATACTCTTGAAACAGCGCAAATGCAACGTATCAAAAATTGATCCATTCATAAATAATCTCAAGTCCGAGAATTATCTTTCCGTTCATTTAATGAGTGACGTCATTTCATTCTGCGACGACTTTTCTATTTTAAGATATGAGTTTGATAAGTTTTTGGTATCATTTTTCTTCATAAAGCCTAACTTTCTAATGGATCAAAAATCTCTAAGGCTTTAGGTTCCGAAGAAGCACAGAGAAAATTTTAAACTTCTAAAATAAGAAATTAATCCTTATAATGTTTAAGCGTTGATTCATTAAAACGTTATATGTACTTTATAAATGCAAGACATAGAAAAATTTGCCAAACTCTTAGCTTAAAGACTTTTACAATATTGTTTTTTTTCTTACAGATGGGTCTAAACTTAACTATTTTACCTCATCAAGACTCCCAAATTATTTATGAATGGTCTCTCGTTGAATAAGCGTTTAAATCTCGTTAGCATATTTGCGATCTGACTGTCGCTGATTATGCCAGTTTTTTTACACAGAAGATGTAACATCATTCAATTTGGGAGCAGACTTCATGAGGCTTACACGGATCAATTTTTACAACATCAAACATTGAAGATTGTCTAACGAGATTTAACTGCAATCACTTGGTTTTCTAACTGTGAAAGGTTTATTTACATCTAAGTGGGTTCATTATACGATAGTATGTCCAATGAAATTATTGTGTTATTCATCAAGTAGTAAATTCAAGTCACTTTTTAGTATTGGCAGTTGCTGAACATCTTGAGAAAGTTGTATCAACAATTCTAAATTATATATTATGAGAATTCGTAAATCAATAATTGTACGATTCAAGAATAAATTTACAAATTCTGATTGCAAAATTTATGTTTCTTGAAGAGGCGATCAAACGGCGTTGATTGACTGCTCTTGTTTTCTGACAGTGATGTTATATGTTCCCGTCGTCACTTTGGACCCATATTATGAGGCGATATTATGACCGATTGTTCATTTGAATTGAATGGAAGAATAAATTAATAATTCGTTATATTCGTTTCTTTCACTCATTTACTACTTGGTCTCGATTCATTGATTGTTAGAGCCAGATCGCCTTGTTGGATTCCTGTAGATAAATTGTTCAAGAGAAATACATTCTTTAACTCGCAATTGAAAAGAAATTTAACAGAAATAAAGTTGAAAGCACTTACAAGATTAAGATTGAAGTTTCGAATGTACAGTACCATCAAATTCTTAATTTATCTACAGGAACTCTGGTCGAAAAACTTTTAAAGATTAAAAATTGATCATCAAGTTTTTCCACCAGGGAAGTTTCCAAACAATTAAAATTTCAGTCTTTGCAATGGGTTAGATGAGTGTCTTGTTTCCATAAGCATATAAATGACAATTTCATTAATTTAAAAAAGAAATAAAAACATATATGTATATGTGAGGCCAGAATCTTATCATTTTTCATTAGAGAGAATTTAAAGCCATTGATCTGGAATAGACAATAAACGTTATTATATTCTCGTAGACATCTGTTAACGTTACTTATAGTCTTTGACACTCATTCAACATTTATGCGCTTCATATATATATATCGATATTATATGTATCAACTTTGTACGTTCATTTAATAAAAATATATTTTAAAAACTACCAAAATTATTTTTAAAAAAATATTTAAAAAGATGCAAATAAAATTAAAGACTTTACATTTAATACTGTTATATCAATTAGGCTCTGACTTAAAAATTAGCTCGTGCTCAGTAAAGGCATTTTGAATATATATAAAAAAAAAAAAATAAAAAAAAAAATAAAATTACGTACATAAGTAAAAATGAATTAAAAATTATTACATTAACGATAGACTCTGTAGACATATATAGAACTTGATTAACAGTTTTGCTTTCAATGCAAAAGTATATAACATCTACTTTGTTCTCTATTTGGGTGATACAATTTTCTAGAGAAAGTAATCAAATTAGTCTTTTCCCTATTATTACACGTTCGGTAATGAATTGTTTTATGTTTCTTAAAGCAGAAAAACTGTTCTAATTTCTATGCAAATTTTCCTAAGAAAAAAGGTGAAGCTGAAAGGCTTCTCATTATCTTTTCAAGCAAGTTCTTCATTCGTATGTTATAATACTTTAGTTTGAACTAATGCCCTTTAAAATATTTCGAGTTTCATTTGAAAAATTTGTGGGGGTCCCGAGTTTGTACTGCGATATTAACTTCAGTAATGGGAACAGTTTTTTACAGGTATGATTCTGAAAATTCGAAGTCCGAAGTAGAGGCTCGAGAGGATCTTGTGTAAACGGAAATGCCCCCACCAATTGCACTATCGGAAGTTCCTTCTCCGGTCACGAAGTCTGCTACTATCAATGAATCTTTGGCTATTCCGCTACCTCCCTTTAAAGCATCTCTTTCTGCAAGTCTGTGTTTCAGCATCTTTATTTTTTCCTCTTTCTGCAAAAAAATTGTACTTGAAATAGTGTTTTTAAAAGCTCAAGGATTTTTTTTAGTATACTTACTGCTGCTATGAGCCTTTGAAGTTCATCATTTTCGGCGAGGAGTTTTTGATACCTCTCTTCATCCTCTTTAGACATTCCCACGTCAGGATTATATTTGGATTCGGCTTTATCTTTAGGGTGTCTGATGACTTCGATGACTTTAGGAACAAAAATTAAAGCCATGCTTAGGAAGCAGCAGAAGATAATAGCTAGCGCGACAAAGGCAAAACTGGCATCTTGCTGACTAGCAATGACCATTGTAACCGGGGCCGTAATTAGGCAAAGAACCACAACGTTGTAGATCGACATCCCTACATATCTTGAATCATTGATTTGCTTCACTTTTATACTGCGCGTTTCATAAGCCAAGAACAATCCGAACACTAAGATGACGCCCTTGTATCCGTACATAATACCTGAAGAAGATTGATAAATTGTAAAAAAACTATATTATACACTTTGCAAAAATTATAAATTCTGATGAAGACATAAAGACAAAGTTATAAATAATAGGGAGGTCAGCAGCCACCATGCAAATATGAAATTCGATGCTAATTACATTTTATTCACTTACCAAACCAAGTGTTATTGTATTCGCTTTCACAATGCTCAAGTAGAGGTCTTATCCTGGCATCATCATCCCCTATTAAAGGAGCTTCTAGGGCAAACTCCTCTACCTTTCTTTGAAGGGGATCCAGCCCCTGCCAAGAGCCCAAAATCAGTATGTCAACCACCACAAGAGCCGTAACCATCGTATACAGTTTCCATGGCTGAATCTTCTTCTGAACAGATGAAATCTTCTGTTTAGCCATAAATAACTAGAAAAATTAAAGGGTCACGCATGAGGATCTGCAACACATGCAGGAGTTATCTACGTGCGTTATGTGTAAAATATCCCATGCAGAAAATATGATAAATTAGAATCTCTCAAATTGTAATTTATAAAGTGCGGCTAACTTTTCTTATTATCTAGTCGAATGAAAATGAATCTTCAATAGGGTAGACTATAAATAAGGGATAATACTCAAATTTTCCTAAGACAGTCCCGGAAATTTTAATTTTGGGTTCCTTTCCATATTCCAGTTGGTACCAATTGGTGCAAAAAATTTGTCTTGTTTTTGTAACTTGCTAGAATATTTTATATTGGATGGAGAAGAGCCAAAAAATTTTTTAGAAAAATCAGCGACTTGATGTAACTATATACCGAAAACATGATATAGTAATTTGAAAGCGTGTACCAGCTCTTTTTTAAATAAATATTTTTTCAATGCGCAGCATTCTTATCTATGTTATACTATTGGTATATTTAAAGTTCAAACATCTCCATGCCAGAAAATATGTGAAGTCAAAGTGGACAAAGTGCATTAGAAAAATACTCCATGATGTAGTTTCATTTGATGAAGAGATAATTAACAATCCTGCATCACTAGTATATTTGCAGTGGCGCAAACCCTTTTCTATATGAACTACAAACGACTATTATCGAATTATTATTTTACTTTTATTATTTTTCTAACATGTAAAGAAAAGAAGTGAAAATTTAAAAACCCATTTCCCTCCCCCAGGGTTCGCGCGCCTGCCCATCTGAATTCCTTAAGTGCAAGAAAGTTGCCAGTAATCATGCCGTAAACTACTTACTTTAATGATTGAAACTGTGTTTAATACTAATTTACCGAAAGATGACATGTACTTCAATCCAAAGCGTGAAAACTATAGGGAGGCTATTATAGCTTTTTGAACTTTAAGAGGAAATAATCTACTTTTTTTCAATGTTAGGAAAAAGTACAGATAATTGTTTCAGATATACGTATTATCTATCAAACAATTTAAATAGCGTTATATTGAATTCATTAGAAACAATATTTATCCCTGCAGAATTAGTATTCAAATATCGAATCTCGTCAAACATCAATTCTTAATTGTAATTCCCAAAAAATTCAATTTTTATAAATTAAAAAAAAGTTAAGCTCTATACCTTGGCTTGATCTGCTTTCGTTTTCGTTGTCAATCGATGAACCCTCCACACTTTACTAAACATCGCTCCAAAAGCAAGAGTAAAACCAATCGATAATATCCATGCTCTTGCCTGGCAAATTCCTGGATACTCCCAAGGTTCCACAAACCTGCCATCAATACCCAGTAGAAATACCGACACAAAACACGCGATTACTCCAACTAGCATTATAGTATTACAGACTGGATGTGACGACATTATCACTCTGGAATTGAAATTAAAATTGTTAAAACAGAAGTATCATAATAAGTCAAACTGTCATGTTTATATATGTCTCTAAAAAAAAATTACCGTCTATATCTATTCCAAATATTAAAGATGATTAATAATATGGCGATAATAATCCCGACGGATGAAACTGTGCACATGCATATAAAAAGAGGCAGAGAAACTGTTCTTAAAACATTTTTCACGATAGTTCTATCCTGTGGAATTTTTCCACCAATCCATCGCTCGGCATTTAACCACGTTAAATTATCAGCTTGGGTGTCATAGTAGCCTAATTTTACATATTTTCCATCAATCATCTGCTCGATCTGAGTCAAGGCAATCCGATCACCTTGAGAACTGAAGGCAACGTATCCCTGCAAACACAAATACACCAGAAAATTAATTATCATATTTACTTCTTTTATTCAAAACAAAGGACATTTTCATATTTAAAATAGTGAATGAAAATGGCTTCATTACATGAAATCAATTCTTACCGAGACACCAAGGAATTGCGTGGAATTAATGGCAGAATAAATTTCATCAGCGATTTCCTTGTCTGTGTATGTAAAATTTTTCAAGCTCTTTCCTAATTTATTCAATTTCTCCATTGATTTATTGAACGCTGAAAAACGAAATTGTTTTACATTACACATCAACCGTATAAAATGTATTTAATTATACTCCCAGCTGAGAAAATTCATGTGAATTTTCACGTGAAATTCAGGTCGAAATATGTAAGACTTCATGTGGAATTACATAAGCAAATTTCACGTGGGATACAACGTGAAAACTTAAATCTCACCAAGAGCCACAGCCCAGATAGCATCATATGCAAGAGGTGCTTCTTGGTATCCTGCAGGATATCTATTGTTGTCAATATCATGTCCATCTTCCTTCAAAACTCTATTGAGTCTTTGCCTAAAATCCTCAGACGTCATGCCGCTAATGGTGGTTTCATTATTCTGATTCCACATTAAGGCCTCAGTAGTCATATGACCCTCAGCAGCCTCACGCATTTGATTTTTGGTGCAAATGATGTTTTCCTTCTCCAAATTGACCTCGAACCAGTTATCCTCGTACCATCCTATGAAAAACCAAACGTAAGTTTTGCCATAGAGCTTCTGATGATAGAGCTCACAAAGAACTCGTCTTGCTGCGTCCACATAGAAAAGGCCAACTATTATTCTGGCATCTTGACGACGTAGATTTCTTACTGCATCTGCTGGATCAGATAGGAAACTTTGTCGAGTGACTATTTCAATTCCTGCTTCTTTGCAACGAGCCTCGAGGTCCTCAACGGTCTGGACACAAAAATGGATAAATGGATATTATTTCCCAATAAAGTGAAAACATATATAACTTTTTAATTTACTTTTTGAAAATTAATAAAGAGATAAACAAGTTAGCAAAGGTTAAAGTAAAATCAATTCACTAAGCAGTCACGCGAGTATATCCGATTTGCATCAAACATGCAAACTGAAATAATCGTTGCAAGAAGTCATGAATATAATTTAAATAAATTTGAATTCGACAGAATTTAAATTAGAATAATCGCTTCAAAGCATAACCATGAGAAACTAAATTAAATTGAATTTGTGCTTATTTTAGATCCTCTGAGGGTGGACTAGCCCCTTAACTGATTCCAATTATTTTTAATCGATTTTTCTCGTACAGATGCTCGTTCTCACCGAAATGAAGACCTCTTCTGCTTGTTGTAGAAGTGCCACTCGAGACCAACCAAACTTTTGTAGAAGTTTGATTCTTGTAGGATTGTGAACTGTCGCAGAAGGATGAGTTCTAAAAAGGGTCGGAAAACGATTTCGATCAGACAATGCTGGAGATGAAGCTCCGTAACAAAGCTGAAATTAAAAAATATTAAAATGTTAATACTGCAATGGCTGATAATAATTTAAAGTTTGAAAATTTCCCATGTGAAGAAAAATAAAATAAAATATTGGTGAGAGACTTACAACAACTAAGTTCCACATTTTTGCTGCTTCGGCAACAGTCGTACAAACTGTACTACATCCGGCTAATAACATTAACTTTTGTGGTTTATTGTAGAGAAGATTGTACATCACAGAAGCTCCAAGTCCAGGCTCACACTAAAATAAAATCAAAAGTTCTTACACTTTTTAGATACATTACTCGCTGTTTTTAGACTTAATAATCTTTCAGCTTTACAGATTATAATATAACTTTCAAAAAAGCTTATACCTCACTATCATTGGAATGTAGTCTCAAAGTGAAACCGGGCAGTAAATTTCTTTCACGATTGACATCCTCCATGGCGAGATTGGCAGCTGGCATGCAAGACTTAAAGGAAATTGTGCGATTAAGCTTCTAAGATTCGATAAATATTTTATATAAAAATAATCAGCTCATAAATAACGAAACAATCAAAGAAAATATTTGGATTTAAATTTTCATGTCCCCTTTATGCTTTCTTAAATTACTATTCACAGTTGCTTTTAAAAAGATTTTTAAAAAGTAACTCTTAATATTCTCTTCTTCGAGCACTTATCTTAGACAAAAGAACAAACCCTTTTCTTCTTTGATTGATCCTACAGTTCTAAAGTCGACCTACATAAACGTAGAGGTATATAGTGTACATTTGGGCACAAAGAAATAAAAAAACACGTACATTTAACTTTTTTCCGATATGAAACTTTACTTTCAAGTGTAATAAACTTGTCAAGCCTCGGAATCAATTTTAGGTTTAAATTTAAAATAAAAAAAGCTTTTGACTTTTTGTCCGAATAAATCCAAAAGAATTTCCTCTTTCCCTGTAACTCGAGAATTTCATTATCTCGACACGAACCAATTCCGGATTAATTCGAACGACTTTTCTCATTGATTTATCGGAAAATTGACTTTTTCTCCACAGATTATTCAGAGATCGAAATACCCAAGTTGAAAATCAGACTCTTTTGAGGCGAATTCTTACTAAAAATAAAACGAAAAGGTGCGGCTTTAATATATTTAATTGAACTCATTTTAAAATAGCAGGTATTAATTATAGATACACCCGCATACAAAATATTATCTATATGAATTAAATATTAAAGAAAAGTTTGTTAATCAAGAAAAATGGACAAACAACAACATTTTAATGTGAATTAAAGACTCACCTGTCCACCTTGCCAACCACCCTCACCCTGGATCGGAAAGATTGCACCAATGTGCAAAACATTATCTTCTTCATCTAAGGGTGGTAACGATCCCTTGATCGAAAGCACGATCGCGAGAGTAAACACTAGAATTAGCAACATTTTGTGCATTTTTATCTCAACGATCGATGACGTCCTCATGTCTTCTGCCACCTCCAGAAAGGTGTTCTTTGTATTAAATAAATGAACACGAACATCATTTTTCACACAATTAAAACCACCTCTGTTAACCAGTGGAAAACAAATAGTCCTCTCACGACACGATATGACCTTTAATCTCCATCTCTTCGCGCCTTTAATTCCCTCAGCGCGAACCCTGACGAGGTCGAAACTAGAATGACCTGACTAGAATCTTCGAATGCCAGCACTAGTCGGGACCGCAAATTAGTTTTATTTTCGCCTTTTTGCCAATCGATCCATCGTGCAACAGACACTTACGGTTCACCGGAAGATTCTTTTATAATTTTAAGTGAAAACGTATTTGCGATAGGCGCCTCGTCGCGTGCAGTTCATATTGATTCTGTCCCGGGATTCAAGGATGTAGTGGAGAGGGGATGACTGCTTGGCACTCGGCTTCTGTCAAATCAATATGTATTTTATGAAAAGTAGATAAGAAAATCACTTCGAATAATCGTTGAACGAAAATTCTAGCTTAGAACTTTTAGATTTTAGAAAATATACAGTCAATCAAGCTACATCAATAGAAAACTAAGAGAAAAAGCGCAGGATTCGATCACAAAAGGGTTGACGTTGACCTTTGACATCTAGACGCAGTGCAGAAAATTCTCGAGAATTTAAAAACCCGGTAATATTACCGTTACCGAGGAAATATTGCAACAAGCTCAACCCTCAACCGGTAAAACATGCCTGTCGTCCTCAAATTGGCGAGGGGTTGTGAAGCACTGAGGGAGGAGAGCTCCCGTCACCCCCCTTATTAGCTTCTGGTACCGCCATTTTTTATGTGTACCACTTTGGTGTGAAATTCGATTTTGAATCGCGCGCCAAATTTCGACCAATGGCAGCACACATTGGCTTTTCGGTAGAGGAATACTGCCATTGGTCAAAATTTGGCGCGCGATTCAAATTTCAGCCAATGGCAGAATTTCTCTAACGGAAAGTCAGTGAGCAGTCTCAGGGCCGTCGAAAAAGTAGCTTGGGGGGCCATCAAGGGGCACTGCTCACCCCTCGAAATGAAAAATAAAAAATATAGAAGTGACAGCTACGAACTGCCTCAGTCGGTATTGTTGTCATATCATGGTTTTGATTGTTGTAATGATTGTTTGCTAGATTAAATCCCGTATTTTTAGTAAAAAAAGAGTTGTTTCATTAATTACGATGACGGCTCCACGTGCTTTATCTCAAAGCAAAGAAGCTTTGTTGAAATCGTACATGACTAGGCTTAAAGATGATGTGAAATCGATTCTGGAAAACTTTGATGGTATGTTCTAACCTCACTCTTCTTGTCGTTTTTCAAACAATTCTAAAGATTTAAATTTAAAACATCAGACATTAAATGCTGAAAAATCCCTTATAAGAAATTAATTATGAAATCAAAACCTATTTCTTTTTAATAGTATTAAAAGTGTTGGATTACCTCAAAGTTAAGTTTTTGCATTTTCTCTAAATTCTCAAGCAAATATTTTATTAGAATTAAATATTTTAACACTGTATTTTAGTATGTATTTTTTTTTTAAAGTATGACCATGAAGCGGGAAAACTGTTAATTTTTATACTTTTTCTGTAAATTTTAAAATTACTTTTTTCTGCTCTATAGCCATACTTCTAATGTAAATTTACTTTGGACAATTTACACATGGTTATAGAAAATAAATATAGAAAATAAAAGTCCTTGGGCTTGACCACACATTTATAAAGAATATTTAGCATCTTATTTTTCTCTCTTCATTGCAGAAATATCGAAGCTTGGCAAAATGGAAAGCGATACTCAGCTTTCTCGAATGACACAGTGCGAGCAAGACACATTTGAAATGCACGTGAGGGCTGCGAATATAGTCCGAGCTGGAGAATCATTGATGAAATTAGTCTCAGACATAAAACAGTACCTGATTCTAAATGACTTTCCCTCTGTGAACGAAGCCATAACTCAAAATAGTAAGCTCTTCAGAACGAAACAGGCTGAGTGTGATCAAAAATTGGCTTCCTTAAGAGACGACATGGCTGCTGATCTGTATGACTTAGAAGAAGAATACTATACATCTATATATAAGTAGATCTAGAAAAAGAAGAAAATTCCAAGCTTGATCCAGAGACTCGGTATTTTCATTCAAATGTACATTATCTTTTGAAATAAGAATATTGTAAAAGTAAATAATTAATTAAATAAATAATTTTGTAAGGAGAAAAGATTTTATTTTCCGAAATTTTATCAAAAGCAAGAATATGTTGTACGTAGCGATTTTTATTTCTTCAATATGTTAACACACAGACAATACAACACTCAATACTTCTAAACGGTAGATATATTTAATAAGGTATGATTCCAAGCTTTGAATATTAAACTTTATCGTAGATTAATACTATTTATTTATGTATTTTTTGCTTATTTGAATGATGGTTTGCCAATTTTCGCGGAAGTACACAGTAAAATCTCCTTGATTCTGTATAATAATAATTTACACAAGTTTGAATCACTCCTCGAAAAATAATGAGGAGATCGTAAACGGGGATATATTGAATCGCGAAACAAATTGTAATATCGACTCTAAGAAGTCGATGCATCGATTACACTTTCTACAAAATTTATAAAACTGGTAAATTTTATTGCATGAGGCATTTGATTAATTTTGCTTTAATTATTTGATTACCAGGCAGTTTTACTTCTTTCTTTCTTTTATAATAGAGTTTTCCGACCCCTCGATTTATCAGTGATTCAATTAGCAATTAGAAAAGTATCCAGAATTTAAATGATTTTCGGAATGTTTCGCTTGCTTCGCGCTATATTGAGAATTAATGAGAATATCACAATGTAAGATGCTAACGATGTGAGACTGACCTACTGACTACGCATCGAACAAAAAAAAAATAATAGAAAATTGTTTCAACGAAAACAGCACATCACAATGACAAAGATTCGTCGAACCGATACATTCAAACACATTTAAAAAAAGATTCAATCGAGGAATCAAAAATACCTCCAAATAATCTTCGTGTTCGCTATAAACGGTTCGCGATCTCGTTAATAAATTACGTTTACGTTTATCATATGTTGATTCAATCACACATTAAATACTAATACGATTCAGAATACATTTTGTTTCGTCGGATTGCAGACGTACATAGAAAAAAATTAAACAGAAGATACACACACAAGTCCCTCTCAAAGAAGTCCACTTTAAACTCTTCGAGACTAAGCGAAGCACTTTTTTGTTCTCGAGTGCGGGAACAATAATAATTTAGTATATACAGAATTACATTCGCTTAAAATTAATGAATTTAGTACGTCGAGCTTTAAAAAACTCTTACAGTTTCTAAACTTATGAAACAGAAGACGATGATTTAGTACGATTTACAGACGGGTTTAATTCTTTACAGAGCTGGGCTATAATTTATAATATTTCTTCGAATATATTATATATAATACTTTGATTTTTCACATTATGGAATGTAATTAGTTTTTAGAAGTTATAATTTACTTTCAAAGGTCAAATAAATATCTTTGAATTACTCTGAAATGCCGGAAGACATTAAAATTTTTTTTCAAATTTTTTGTGAATTGTACTAGACGTTCGTACTTCGTATACATTAATTTCATTTTGTTAGCCCAGCTCTAATTTTCACAATGATCGACGATTTTAAGCGTGAATATGAAACGCTTTGGTATACCGCGCTTGGAATGAAATTTTCGAATGTACAGTTCTTACAATCTTCAACGGTTGAAAGTTTTTATTAAATACTCTTATGTAAACTTACGCCCTACTTTGGCAGAACTTTTACAAATCTAAACTTGAATGCTTCTTCTCTTATTATTTTTCCAGAAATCACATAGTGAACTTCAAAATCGCCTACAAAATTCTCGCATAAAACTGCGGATTTGGCTTAAAGTAATTTCAAAAAGTCTCTAAATAATTAAATTCTTTCGGATATATATCTTCCAAAAAGATGATATGCGTTTTGGTTCTACGGAAGATCGATCAGTGACTTCTCCGCGTTGACTGACGATTGAAAAGTCTCATCACTGGCAGTTTTAAACGCATCGCGTAAAAATGATTTACGTGTTTGGTACATTAGAAGAATACAAAATAAATGCATATTGGAATGATATCATCTAGTTGCTTCTTTATTTACGTCTAATGAACTTTCACATAAACTTACGCCGAAGCCTCTAATATAAACGCATTTCGATGTGAAGCGAACCTTTCGGAAAAAGTAATCCACAGCAATCAAAGATGAAAGTACTTTTAAATGAAATGACAATACAAAAAATTATCAGCGCAACTTTCTCTGTTGCATTTGTATAAATCCACGTAATTATTACTTGGAAATAAGTATTTAGATTACTTACTGGAGTTTTATAACAATTTTCCGAAGGAATCACGTTCTGGTCCTTTTGTTTTTTTCGATAAATATTTCATTCGCATCGGATTTCTTACTTTAAGATTCTGTAACCTTCTGAAAGTAACTATCGTCATTCTTCAGTTTAACGTATGTTTAGAGGAGTCATTTTTCGGAAGATCGGTGAGCAGAAATAAGGCTTCTTCTACAAGAAAAATGCTTTTCTACGACAATATCCTTATAATGCCTTCAGTTCGTTCAAATAATAATTCATTTGAATTGCTAGAACATCATGTCCGGAGTTGTCTCAGAGCCCCAAGCCTCAGGATTCTTAGCTGGCTTAAGATAATCTACTTCAGTAAGACTATCAGGTTGCGTAGTAGAAGTCACTGAAGGAAGAGTGGAAATCGAAGCTCTGGTCACTCCCAGTTCAAATCCTTCTGAAGCTAAATCGACCTTGCTTGGTGTGTATGTTGCAAGTGCTCCTCCACCTGTAAAACATATTTCAATATTAGCAATGCATTTTTAATAATTATGACCATCACTATTCGCTCAATAATTTTATTCAATTTGCTGTGATCAGGCGCAGAGTTGGGTTTAATATATTTCAATTACAAATTATAAATAACTAAAAGGTCAGTTATATTTTAATAAGTCATAACTGTGTATTTCTTAATAGAAAGATACTTTATTAAACTTATTATCTTTTTTGATCAACTTTTTTGCTGTACTTCAGATACTTTCAATTTTTCAAAAGTTATTCCCCAACGCTGATCTGACAAAGCTCTAATCTAGATTAGAAGGACTTGTATCGGGCGTTTTTCTGGTGTCTAGATAATAGAGTTAATCTAAAAGTGAATTTCAAAACTAGTTAAAATGAAACTGTGAGAATTGAAGAGAAACATGCTTGCTTCTAAGTAAATATAAAGCGAATGTAAAGAATGTAATAAAAAAAGTTTTTCTAGCTAGAAAGCATGTAAGATTACAGAAAGTTGTATGTAGTGACCAAGAAGAGTTAGACCAAAGATTCCTTTACAGGATCAAACTCAACGAAAGTTCGAGGCAATGTGGCACTTTTTAAGGAGCGATATTTTAGAGACGCCTCTGAAAAAATTGAAAAAAGAGGAAAAAATATTATTTCAAAAGCAGTCATTAAATTGAATAGTAAACTAGTAATCAAAATCGACTTTTCTTCCTTAAACTAATGTTTTACATCTCAGAATTTCAAAAACTTAAAATACAGAAGAATAAAATAAAAAAAGATCTTTTTTGAAGACAGTTTCAAGATGGTCACTAAACTATAAAAATGTCCCTGGTCATTAAAATTTTAAATGCTTCAAATTGTATAACTTTAAGAGACATTTAAGATGATTGGATAAGTTTTTCTTCTAAACTACTAACAATTAAGGAATTTCCGGTTAAAAGTAAATTCGTAGTCATTTCCCGGGTTTCCCTATTTTCACGGTTCAGTGCCCACCTACAATTTATGAAATAAGAATTAAGTTGAAAGTAAATTGTGGAAATTAATCTTAGTAAAACCAAAAGTAAAAAATAAATTACTTCTAATGAAAATTAATTCTAGCAGTAATTATATTTTGCGCGCGTTCCCTCTCTTGTTATTATCACTTCCGAACTTTTTTCATACAAGAGAACAGTTTTTGTTATAGAAAGGCGGGATAATCGAGATCGATTAATTGGAAAGATAATAGGACTACAAAACGCGATTTGTAACTTGCCTAGAAGTGAAGGTAAACTGGTCGACGATGTGGTGGATGGCCTAGTGTTGTTACTTCCAAACGGTTCGCCGGAACCGGAAGTTTCTCCATCCACGCTGGTTCCATCGCCCTCAAGCATGGAAGCTTCGCTGGGATATTCAAAGGTTCGAGTAGCCGTATCATCAAATTGAATTCGATGCTGAAATAAAAAATATCATTATTATCAAAGTAAAAGGAAAAACAATATGAAGTATATTTCTTTGAATATATTTCTTTCAGAACTTAATCCCTAACTAGCAAAACTCCATTTAAATTTCTTTTTTCTCAAGGATCTTTCAATCACCTTTCCAATTTCTTGAAAGCTTCTTAAACTTTTTGAAATTCTCTTAATCGGTCAGATTAATCGTTTTTTTATTAAAATTGTCTGAATGTTCAGTCAATTTCACTGATTAAACACGGTCTGAATGCGAAGCAGTTTAATCTTTTTTCTTTTGACTGTTGACACGATAATTGGTATAGAACGAAGTAAACGGTTTAAGAGTCACTAAGAGGAGTCATTGTCAGTTGAATGCAGTGTATTGAACCAGGTTTCGGGCAAAAAATTCTATTCCATACTGCGGATTATGAATAAGCACGATTCAGTTGAAAATGGGAGTGAGAGAGGAAGCAACTGTACGGTATGTAACCCCGAATAACAGTAACCGGTCACAACTCGCTGGTTTTTCGGCTGAATGCTACGTCACCGTAATATTCACTTCGCGCAAACTAAGAGGAAGTTCACTTGTAGGCTTCTTACTTATAGTTCAACTAAGAACAATAAAAGAATAGAAAGAACCTTTCTTATTCACTTAAAAAACTTCTGACCTCGCCACTCTAATCTAAAATATATCAACCCGTAGTGTGAATTCTCAAGTTTGACTTCATGTAAAATGTACTAATTCTAATTGAAGTGAATTGAAGAGAATAGGTGAATAGGTGTCGACCTATGACGACTGACATTAACAAAAATATTTTAAAAATTAGCTCATATGCCGATAAGGAATCAAGATGATTGAAAAAAACGAGAACTGGATCTAATAGTATCTGAAGAAAATAGCAAGTCTTCTTTGGATCCGATTACTGTCAGCAATAACCATCAGTCACTTGATAACAGTACCAACAATTATTTCAGGTAGGGGTTGACTTAACGCGTTAGTTCATTGTAAAAATTCCTAACGTTTTCTTTTTTTCGCAGGTGGTATTCTATACATATAACGTTATTCTGGGCAAGAAGGATTCGAATGTTAACAGAGACAAGTCGCCAAGTTCCACATTCTTCATGCTCTGTTCAATGTGCAGCAGCTGCTCATTGTGAGACAAAGACGGGGGACAAAAACCAGAAAAACTTGAAGTAGCTCGGCCAAGGGCAATCTTTTGAATTTGAATATCGACAACCTTGGACCTCTTAGATTATTTATTTTAGTAACTTAATTTTCTCCTAGAATATAAAATTCCCTGCTGTATAAGCTTGGTGATAAACCGAAATCCTTATATCGAACAACCTTGAAGTATTACAAACTTTTTTTCATTAAAATTTCCATTTACAAACCAACTTGAATTTACATTCACAGAGATTAAGTATTCAGAATACGTGATTATCCACTTTCCTTTTTGATATTCAGCTGCCAATTGGTTATGCTAACTTTTACTGAAGGTGACATTTTCACCTTTCAATGTATTATAGCTTGATGACCAGAGGTAGAAAGTTTAAGCATTATTTATTATCCGGGAAAATTGCAAAGTAAATAAAATAAAAAAGATCCCTTGTTGCAAAATTCTCTGAAATTGTTTACTTTTGCCTTAATTCAATAATATGCAACCAATTAGCAAAAATTATAGAACTTTAAGTACCATATTATATTTATGAATAGGTATACATGAAGCTTTTCAAAATCATTTATATCTTACTTAGCCTCTTAATTGATAGACACGAAAGGCAGCGAATTTCGAAATAGAGTTTTAGCTTATCTCGTAAGAAAATGTAATTTCCTTAATCATAGACCATGACCGGTCTTCTGTATTTAAACGATTATAATTCTCCTTTTTACATACAATTACTAAGCGATCTCTTATCAACGCTGCGTTTTGAGATAAAGAATCCAACTAAAGGTTTAAAATTTAAAAATTTCTCTTTGATGGTAATTTTTTTAGACTTGTTTTTTCTCCAGGAAGAAATTAAGGTCATAAATAAATCGATATTGGCGCATAAAAATCGATATAACTCGGCTTTCCAAGTACTGTAACCAGAGATAGTAACAGGATTCTGATTTTTACTGAAGTCCATTGGATTTCGACCTGAGCTGATGACAATTCTGTGAACGCTGCCAAGCCGCGCCCGACTACTAGGGGAATGTCGCGGTTTCTGTGTGCAAAGGAAGAGAAAAAGGGAAAAAAGCTTTCAAGCTGATCCCGTATAGTCGTCAGACTGCTCACCGCCTCGTATGTTCTAGTACTTATGTAATGAAACTTCTTCTAAACTCGAATGCACCAGAAGTCCAGCATCTGCAAACTCCTGAAGTGATATAATAACATCTTTTAAATTTAATCTGGTAAATCGGGCAAAAACATAAATTCAAATAAATCCTCTACCTAACTATTTAACATTATACTATTTTCTTTCAGTACCTTTTCAAGACAAGCATTTTAGTTTAAAATTCTCTGTATCCAAATATAGTTAAAAATATCGAGCGCCATAATTCAACTTAAAGATAATTAAAATTGTCGTTTTACGATTATTTGTGCCATCAAACAGAAAATAGTAGTTATATTGTCTCTGATATCCATTATCAATATTTGCAAACAAAACGAAAAATGAGCGTTGCTACCTTATCACTTCCAGTGTTATTAACAATTTTTGTATTTCCTATCTAGATTATCTTGATATTTTCAAAAAGGGAAAATTGATAAAATGTTTTTTTTCCAAAACCTTGCCTCTTATTTCAGAATTTCTAAAGATTTTATTGAGCTACTATTTATAGATTTTTCTTGAATTAGTGTATCAGTAAAACAAAATTCTTTAATAAGTGAAATTGCAAATCAAAAGGTTCCTTTTCTGGCTCACTTAAAGATTCGTTCTCGCTTTTTTTCTGCCACTGAATCGGCAGAAGCGCGAGCAAAGATATGCAGAAACGCTTGGAAAATGAAACAATTTCGCAATTATTACGAGTAGAAAGGTCAATAAGAAGAGATCCAGAGAAGTGAGAGAGAAATACGCAATTTGCATATTGTAGCAAGCTTAGGAAGTCAACAAAAGTCACTTCCATATTTTCTTTAGAAGAGTTTTTTAGAATGTTTTCTTACACTCAAAATCCTCGAAATTCCATAAAGAATTTAAAATAATTTCCAAGGATTTTAGGGATTTCATTTGATTTTATGGAATTCTCAGATAAGGGATCCCAGCATGCTGCCAATGATATGAAATTCCATACTCTGCGTTCCTCAAGGAATCAAGTTTTTGCCTACTTTCTCCGAGAGGACAGAAAAGTCCGACGCTTTCGAGTGTATCGAGCAGTGAATAAGTCTGGTATTTGATGCGAATCGCCGCCTGAAAGGGTGTAAAATATCAGTTGATTAACTCGATTAAAAATTTAAACATGGATATTGGATCGCCATATAAGTTAAGTTCGATCTAAGCAAATTCATATATAATTGTATAATTAAACCTTTCTAAAGCTTGGAAAAACAATACCCATTTTATCACTTAGTCCGGAATATTATGCAATCTTCAGCATCACGACCTCTATCTCACTATTCCGTCAATTTAAGCGACCTCTTTCACGCGATTCTTAAATAACAATGATATTTTTCTCCAATCAAGTTTTTCAATTTTTCTGGTCAACTAAAAGTAACATATTTATATTTACCCTTCCCAAAACAATTTTATTTTTATTTATTTACTGGTAGAAATTTATCCGGCGTTGCTCGGGATTTTCAGATGGTAAATAAGTGTGGTAAATAAGCACATGGATTTTTGCTGGGAATATTTATAAGAAGAAAAAGGAAAAATGAAAATTCCAGTCTGAAGATCGATTGCACTGCCTGGTTGGTTACAACAAGCATACAAGCCTCCTACGTGTCGTTATGAGATTTCCTGCTAATGAGCATCGCCGTAAGCATGTTCGCCAGTCGTAATTTAATTGAATGAAGAAAAAGACTGTGATGGTAAACGATGTCAGTCAGTCGTCTCTCCAAAGCGGTCTCTCGTGGTATAAAGTTCGCACTCGGATTTTCAAATATTTCAAATTCATTCCTCGTTCAGATCGCGTGCAAAGCTCACTACTCATAGTTTACACGTCTGTAATTCCCGCGAGGCTCGTTACAAGATATAAAGTCTGGCAATAATATATCTCGTAATGCGTGCGTGTATGTTTAAATAAACAGGCGTTATTACCTTTCACAATTCACTATTAATAGACATGTGTTCCAGCGAGAAGTAGAATTTGCGAATCGAATGGAATTTTATTCGTATTATTTGCAGATTTATTAACTGACGAAGCTAATTGTACTCATTTTTCAATAATGATATATTATAGTATTATATAGTTTAATATCTTCATTCTCAATTTCTATGATTAATTTCTTCAGTCTTAATGTACTTTAAAAAAAGAAAAATATCAAATATCATTCTCTATCCTACGCTTTCTCAAGATCTTTATCTCAATCAATATCAACGTCGCGTGATGATGCGTTAACATCAATTTATCGATGGCCTGATAATTATATTGTCAGCTTGCCGCTCATTTACTGAAATAAATTGCGACGTTTAAGAAGTTCAGTCTCTTCTGATATAAAAAATTTCTTCCTTTTTTCGACTCATAATAAATAAAAAAAATTCACCACTCCTGAATTTGCTTCCATTACGATTAGAAAGAAGCTGGTAAAATTGGTTTAAATTTCTCTAACTCATGTAAATCAACTTTCAGTAAAAAAAGTAAATTGTTACAAAGTACAGACCTGTCATCTTCGCGAATTTACTATTTTCGTAATCGTATGAGGAGAATTGATTTGACGCTTTCGCATGATTATTTTCGGAATTGAAAATTGGCGATGAAAGGATTGTTCGAGAGGTGAAACCTTCAGGTATTCACTAACAAAATTGGATCGTAAAATACAAATTAACTGCTACGCAGTTGCCAACTCGCTTAGCAGTAAAAGTTTCTTTGTGAAAGCAGTGACTGTAAGATTAAGACTTTATCTCATGATTAAAAAAAAAAGAAAAAAAAAATTTTAGAACCCTACGATTATTTTTTTAAACCCTGAGGCAAGGACATATCCGCTCATTGTCTGTGGAGAAACAGTAAAGTACAGTGAACAAAATAACCATGCACTATACGACGGAAACGAAACTAAATGACAGCTTAGTATGTCAATTTAGATGTTAGACTGATTCTTTACCAGACTATCCTAGTGTCTTTTAGTTTCAATTGTTCTTCAGAGAAAACTCAAGATTTCTTCCGCAGAAAATATTATTTAAGCGAATTTCCATTTTTCCCTTTCTGCACTGATAATATTTCTTTATTTTAATATTGAAATATATTACTTATTGCTAAGTAAACAATAAACTTTATATTTGAAGAAATCTTTGATTTGAAGAATGAATTTATATGTCTTAATAAAATATTGAACAGAAGTATTCAAGCCTTGCAACACGATCATTATGCAAATAATTCTAACAAATAGTTCCAAAGAATGCCCGAGTAAAAAGCAATATGAAATCTGAAAGTCTGAATAATTGCAGCGGAAAAAATGGCCCTTCAGAAATGATGACTACCATATTCCGAGATTTACATAAACTTTATAAAGAGTATATATGATTTACGGTGAGAACGGAGAATTCGAAAAACAGATTGATCTTTGTACCGTGAAATCTTCGCGGTAAAATAAAATGTTGATAGATTCGCGAAGTTGGATTGATCGACAGACTGATTATCTCTGCTCGAGAGCTGGGAACTGAGTTTGTTGTTGGACCGTGTAACTTTTACTTGTAAAACGTGAGCGACTGCAATAACTTTGGAGTTAATGACGAGTAGAAACTGTTGGTCCTAAGAATCAAGAAAGAGGGACTGTCGATTCCAAGAGAATCTTCCTAAACGTGAAAAAGTTACCAATGACAACTGAAAAATAAAGAAATTCCACTGTACTAACAATTCAAACGAATCACTAAATATGGAAAGACTAAAGTCATGCAATATTATTCAAGCCACTCAAAAACTTGGTACTTCTACATATTTTTGTTACAAATATGTTTGAGAACATAAAACTATGTTAATGATTCAACGACACATGGAAAAAATCGATAAAAATTAACGAGGCATGCCTAAAGCAGCGAATTATGGCTAATGAGGTAGAGGTGTTCGCAAACTTCTTCAAGTATCTTCAGTTCTGCTCCCAAAAGCAAATCACTAAGCTATACGAAATTACTTATCACATATGGCTCTTAATTTTGATAATCGTCAATACAAAATGAATAAATAGTATTTCGTTTTATTTTAGAATGGTGTAAATTTATACAACGAAGTTTTTGATAATGGTTTGGAAGTTCCAAACCGAATATTTTCATTTATACTCTGACGTCAATTTTTTCAGATGTAAGAAGGTTGCGAAAAGAAAAAAAAATAAACTTGACATCAACGATAATATGTGAATGGACTCCTGCCTAAATATTTAATGTTTTATAACAATTTTCTTTTATTGTAAAGTATGCCCCCATTTTTGTTACGATATAAGAAATAAAAGATTGTGCAAAAGCAGTAAAAATAAAATGTATTAGAACGCAGAAAAAGCACTGCTTTTTGCACTTGGAATAATGTCGAAAGACTTATTTATTTCCCATATTTATGTTCTTGTAAGAAACCGACGAACCGTCTTTCCGTTCTCACGGGCTTGGAAGGCCTTGTGAAAGATGGAATACTTTGTTCTTTCCTTTTTGATTTAGTGACTTTCGATTCGGGATCTCTCGATGATTAAAACACCGTTGATAAGATTAGATAAGAGGTTTTTTGTCGCAAAGTTTAAAATGCTTGATTGATACCCACGAATTATTTAAGCGTACCCCATCAATCATCATTTAATCTCTCATTAAACTCAGAAAACTAGTTTTCTTTCTTGCCAAAGCGTAAACACACATTCAGTAATTAAAAAAAAAAATATTCAGAATTGTTAAGAAAGTGAATTTACCTTGTGATTTCTCGGCTGCCTCGACAAATTACTCCGGCCATTAATAAGGATATTATCATTCAGGAAGGATACATCACATGGCGATGGTGGACCTCCGGATATTTCCCACTCACATTCGTCAGTCGTCGAAGCGTCCAAAGTGGCGTCCAATACAATAATACCTCCTTCACCAACCTGAAAAAAGGATACAAGTTAATTAACAAATCACACAATTAAAAAATAAAATTCATTTGGTATTCATTTAAAAGGATACTGAAAGTCGTCAATTTTTAAGGAATTACAAGAGATTATTTTGATTTTTAAAAGATATTTTGGAATTTTTAAGGCCTTCATGGAATTTGATGAGATCTCTAATGATTTTAAGGGATTTTAAATATTAAGGAATTTCAAGAGGTTTATAGGAATTTTTAGAAGTTTTCACGAATTTTAAGGGATTTTGAAGGTTTTTGATAAAATTTTAACTTCAAACCATTCAAAAGTCAATCAGGTTTTCAATAACAATGTATGCAAGATTTTTGAGAATTGGATTGCAATTTTAGACTTTTCATCATTGACCAGTACGTATTTGCAGAAATTACGAATAAATTTACATACAGATTTGACGATTTTATATAGAATGTGTAATGTACACGATGATAAATCAAGTCCGTTGTGCATTTGTCTCTGAAATATTACCGTTTAAAGAAAGCTCCACGTCAAGCGTGAATTCTCTCAACGACCTTGAGGAAAAGTCTTGAGGTCGTTGTAATTCATAACTGTTGCGGGTTTGTTAGTAGGATGCAAGCTACATACAAAACCAGTTCCGGATACCGTCGAGAGAATGTCACAGAATCATTCGTCCTACATAGTATAGAAATTCCCTTGAAATAACAACATTCGTGACCATATTCGGATCAGAAGTAGAGAGTCAATGAAAGATCTTAGATCTGAACGCTGGAATCGGAACTTCATTAATTTTCTCAAAATGCAGATCCTAAAAATATTTGTGCCTTTTTAAAAAATTATATTTTAACTCCCTGAAAACTGTCAATAAATAAATGGAATACTTGTCACATAAAAAAATGTAATGAACCCGAGAAATTCTTGTTGCAACGTGTATGAATATTTACACGAGAATGTGAAACAGTGCCGTAAAGAGACAAAGAAGGAAACGGGCCTTGACTTTTCCATGTGGAAAAGTAGACACACAGCTCGTCGGAATTTTTTTCTGCTACATGTTTACGTATAGCGGTAATATTTCTCGTACGCTATATGTATTAGAAGTGACGTTTACATATTCTCAGTAATGTGTATTATATAGAAAAGCAAGTGAGTGCAAAAGCCTCTTTCAATACATGTCTTGTACGAAATTATCCTATAGTGAAAACAGGAAGCGTTTACATGTTACGATTATCCTCAACATTAACTGAAAAACGTAAATCTTCAAAAAATAAAAAAAAAATAATCCAAAGTAGAGGAAGATCAAGAGGAGTAGTAAATCAGTTTTATATCGTCTAAAGCAATTCTCATCTTACACCTTGCTCGTAAAAATGAAATAGAAACACTTTACTAAAATTTCCTTAAAGAGAAAATTGCCTTAGAACATTTTTTGCTGACGAAAATAAATTGTGGGTCTTTCATCAAAACTGAAGGTTTGTTATTATTGATGGACGTCGCGTTACGCATTTTGTACGGTGATTTGTTTTTACGATCAGTGTTTTTCGAGTACAACCATCGCTGCTGGAAAAAATATGATAGATGAAGAACCGAGTGAAGAACATTAAAAAAGGAAGTTTATATAATAAACCCCTTGACCAGAATTTCTGTCAGTACCTTCCCGTAACCTCTTCTTTCGTCATTGCATGAGTTAAAACATGTATTTACATGCACGAGGCAGGGACAAGTGAATTTACTCTACTGTTAGTGTCTCGTTTTGTCATAGTAAAATCGTAAAATCATTGTGCATTGCTCTAACTACTGGCATGTCTTCAAAAGAACGGAAGTTGATACTTTCTTTATTTTCATGCGAGTGCCAGAAGCATTTCCTATGAGAGAAGTAAGAAATGTGTCAAGTGAAAATATTTTCGAAAATACTTATATTATCCTATATATTAAAAAATATTTCATAACGTCTACAAAACACCCACATTTAAAATCAGGACAATTTTACACCTGTTTTGAATAAAACCTGAAAAGGTGGGAAGTGGTTCACTTTTACTTATACACTAATCCCTCTAGACAAACTTTATTTTTATCATATTGTCTCATTTTGAGTTAGACTCTATACATGGCTTAGGCCAATAAATCTCCATCAACTCAGATTAAGTAAATTTCGCCCACTTTACTCCGAATGGTAAATCTAAAATAATTTTTTTTGTTAACAATGACAAATTCCTGATGGTTATGGAAGAGCTAAAATCGCTTGGTTGGTTAACTACATCCTCTTTTTAAAACGTGCATTTAGAGCGAGAGCATAAAGGCGTATAAGTTAACGTAAGGACGAACCTAACTTCCGATGCCATGGCAGCTGCACGGCAGTTATTACTCGCATAGTACCACCTTTCTGTCAATTTGAATGAAACATCCTGCTGGTTCGAATGCGAGTTGTTGATGAAAAGGGTTTTCTAAAAGAACCTTACGATTCTTGAAGCAAAATAGAGCTTAAAAAGGACGCATCGATAGTCACATTAGCGGCAAAAAAATTCAGAGCACTCAGTAGTTGGCAATTTTCTGTTGGAACAGAAAATTCTGAGCATATCCGAAGAGAACTATCCATCTATCATCATTTCGAATAACTTGCACGCTCTATCGCCCACTATTAGCCATAAATTCCTATAGGTTCGCGCAAAACGACTGGCTCTTCAGCTCTTGCATACCTTGACTATATAGTATATACAATATACATGTATATAAGCATATCGTTCCTATAAGATACATAAAACACATTTAACGTTAGATTTTCTCCACCACGAAGATCTACGTAAAAAGTAGTTTTATACGTTACTTAAATTTGAAAGAAACTTAAGTGGATCATAAATTTTGCGTAGATTTCAATATTGTGCTCAGATTCAATTTTATTTAGATGATTTACTACACATTTTATGCGATTTTTGTTGCGGTAGAAAGGATGATAAGATTCAATATATGTTTCATATGGATTACGCGATTTCTATCATAAAATATACCATTTTATGCAATCGGAATGTTATTCAATTTTCAGAAACTAAAGATGTATTTGGTTAGCAAACAATATATTGGAATGGAAGATCATATTTTCTTGTGATCATTTATAGTAATGACCCTTTATTCTTTGAGAACCGAAATTGAGATCAAGTTGATCATCAAGGATTTCCTCTGACTCGGATTCATCCATTCGTACAGCAAGTGTTTTTATGATATGAAACAGAAAAACTAAACCAGTCATAGAATGTTTTTCAATTAGTGAACTTCCTTGAAGAGTGCAACTGGTTTTACCGTTAAAACGACGCGACGTTATAAAATGAGTATTAGAGCTGTCATCCAGTTAAAGAAATATAAAAGCATGTGAGAAGCACTAATTTTAAAATGAAAACAAAGATTTGCACTCTCTTGAAATTCCCTCAAATCACTTAAAATATTTTTAAAATCCCTAAAATTCTATTCTTTTAAATTCCTGAAAATCACTCAAAATCTCAGAAAAACTGACTAAAATAAACCAGAAGATGGTCAATCAAAAAATTCTAATACTTTCAACTAGAATTTATAGTAAGGACGTATTTATTTTCTGGTTTCTATTTTCTGGTTAGAATAACTAGAATTCTGCTTATTAATCAGGATTTCTCAAAAAGCCACAGAACAATGCTTGTTCTAGAGAAACCGCATCGCTGTGAAAAGTTTAGTCTAACTATTGTCTTCGGTAAATAAAAAATAAAGCAAATGCCCCACAGAATAGTGGAAACCGTTTATATCCTCTTTCCGGTTTAATGACCAATGTGGCGGAAACAGTGGATATACTGATGGAATTTGAGTCGAGAAAGTGTTTTTCCCGCGGTCGACTATTCGCGGATGAACGAACTGAGAACTGAACGCTACTTGGATCGAATTGCAGCCAGCAAGTCGTTTGGTTCAAGGTGACTCCACAAACAATCCTAAGCCGCCGCTCCGCTCCGCGTTA